>KL258286.1:2627-27637 GCA_000699545.1 Podiceps cristatus
AAAGTATCCCATTTTTTAATCTTGGAATAATTTGTAAAAAGTTTCATAGAAGCAGAAAAACCCAACAACTTTAAAAAATATTCATTATTTCCTTTTCAGGCTTTTCTTCCTAAGAGAAATACAGTATAATAAATACAGTAAGAAATAACTAAAACTAAATGCAGTATTAAAAATAATAACTTTCTCAGATAGAACAGAACTTATTTATATATATATTTCAATATTGGAATATACGCAAAATATAAATGTGAATGTAATCCAATATTACTATCAATCTTTTCATATTTTTATATATATATATGCAAAATACCTATAAATCTTTCAATATGCTTGTCTTCAATACTAATAGCAGGGTAGTGAACAACTAAAAGGTATGATAGAATGTAGAATATATATTCTATTTCAAATGCATACATTTATTAAAACATACTAAAAAGATACACATTGAAAGTAAAGTTTGTAATTGCTATTCCAGTTGCTGCAACACTCCCTTCTAGGTTATAAAAATAGAAGAAAGACCACTTAACTTCATGTAAGCTTTACAAAATGTTACTGTGTAATTGAATAATCCAAAGGTAATGAAAGATTATGATTGATTATGAATTCACAGCCTTGGAGATCATTGTAATGAACCACAGGGCAAGTACCTTTGGCCACTGAAAAGTCAGATACACAGCTGAGAGTGAGTGTCCAGGCTACGTAAAACGCTAATACAGAGAGGTAGCATTTCCAGAGGTGAACTTAGCCATCAAAAGACAGATGTCATACATGAGATGAAGTGTCCCCTGTCAGCACCTACCTTGGTAAAGAATACTTAAGACAACTGGCTTAGGCTAGATTCATACATTTTAAATCGCTTCAACCGAATGAGTTGAATCCCAGCCTTCCAGACTCCAAAGACAGATGAAATATAAATACTGGAACATTGAAAATACTGTAGCTTTGGATACAGTTATTTCCATAATGGCTAGTTTCAAATTCTGTTTTCCATCAACTACATGGTACAGAAATTTTATATAAGCCTTGGAGATACACCACAGTTTGCAGGGAGAGGGAGATAATCCCATGTATCCAACCACCACAAACTGGTAACAGCCAAGAATGCTATCTGGAAAAAAGTGCAAGTTTACCATATTAGTCTGCTTTTTACAAATGGGTCTCTGAAGGGTTCTCTACATGTATTCCAAAGTGAATGGCAAAAGTACAGTAAGTCAGTGGTGTGGTTTTGGGGGGTTTTGTTTGTTTGGGTTTTTCTTCTTTTTTTGTTTTTTTTTGGTTTTTTTTGTCCCAAAACGCTACTTGACAGTTGCAACACGTAGCTCACAATCAAACAGCAAAATTCAACACTTCTTACCATCATCTTTGAAAGTGCAGATTCATCCTAATCATACAACCATGTTATTTTTGGAACAGATTCTTCAGTAGTTTCTTGCTGCTTTACAGAGATATGACTGATTTAGGACTGACAGAGTCAGAGATCCTATCTCTGTGCCCACAGAAAACCTGGGGACAAGTTTATGGGCCCCTAAGGTTCTGTCCTAAGTCTTTTCCAGAGGAATTAGGAATTAACAGAAAAA
Organism: Podiceps cristatus; assembly: GCA_000699545.1. NCBI lineage: Eukaryota > Metazoa > Chordata > Aves > Podicipediformes > Podicipedidae > Podiceps > Podiceps cristatus. The sequence continues at coordinate 4,205 of KL258286.1, forward strand.
AAAATGCACCAGGACATTCACCATTCTATTTGAAAAGGAAAAAAAACACTCAGTCACCTGTAGCAATGAAGAGACAGTCTATAAAATGAGACTGGATTTAACCATTTTAGAATATGTAATAGAAATGTAAACTAAGAAATGAATTTATGCTCTCTTATAATTTAATCTGGATAAAATAGAAGTTGATTGATATGAATGCAAATGTGTGGTGGATTACTCTTGGCCAGCATTCAAATGCCCACCGAGCTGCTCACCCACTGCCCCCCAACTAGATCACTCAAAGGGAGAAAATAGAATGAAAAACCTTGTGGGTCAAGATAAAGACAGGGAGATCACTTACCAGATACCGTGAAGGGCAAAACAGACTTGGGCAAAATTAATTTATTTTTTTTTGCTAATTAAAATATATTTGGATACTAAGAAATCAAGAAAAAAATTAAAAAAAAATAAAACAATACCTCCCCTTCAGGTTAGGGGTTAGGGTCCCTCCCTGCTCCTCCTCCTGTTCAGGAAGATCTGCTCCAGTGTGAGCTCTCCAAAGGCCACAGTTCCTTCAGGAATTATCTGACTGCTCTAAGGTTTGAGAGAGAAAGAGAATAAGCATGTTCTATTATGAACTGGTCAGTGGTTCAACTACTGCAGCTCACATACATCATATACCCATAAAATACTAAGAACACAGTGAGTCATGACTTAGCTTTAGCAATCTTTCTTCTCATGTTTTTAGTTCTTTATAAACTCTGTATTTTGACATGTTAACATTTTAAATATCCAGGATCCAAAACCCAAAGTAAATATAAAGCAATGCAAGTAACAACGTAGGCAGTACCACTTCAGAAGGTGAGAGGCACTTCAGCACATGAAAACATGACAGCAAAAGGTAATTTTCAATGTCATAAGGTATTTCTGCTTGACAATTTTCTTGATTAAGCCAAAAAAATTTTGTCAAAGTCTTTTTTGACTTCTGTTGGTTTTAACAGTGCAATTCTATTAGATGAAATCCTGGTTCCATTGTGGAAAGAACAGGAACTTCTGAGAGGACTTTTCTAACAGACAGCTAGAGTATTTATTGTTTCAAGTTTGATAGAGTTATTACAAGATTAGCAAAGAATTCATGTTGCAGAAAAGCAAACACAGTACATATGTCTGAAAAATTAATTGTAGTTCATCTCGCTTACGACTTTTAAAAATGCCAAGAAGCTCTCACAATACAATCCTCCTTTTCTATTAAAATTTTTAACAGAAAACAAACATAATTTGAAAATAAATTCTTACCCACAATAATTACCCATACTATTAGACTAAACCAATTAGAACTCATGAAGATTATTTTTCTAAAACCAACTGTGTAGCAAAGTTCAAATAATAGCCACTATGTACATTAAGTTCCCTCAGTGACACACTGATTATTCTCATACACGCACATTTGACAACATTCAGAATTTAATATCACATTAGACATGCTGAAAGAAGCAAGAATTAGGCCTCATTAAAATAATAAAAAGGAAGAAGAAGAATAGAAAGGAGTAGAGAAAAACAGAAGAGGAATTACAATAAAAGAAAGGAGATAATTATGTTACTTTCTGTTGCCACTCCTGTTTATGTTTTTGTTGTTGTTTTTTGTTTTGTTTGTTTGTTTTTTTTTTTTTTTTAAATTTATTTATTTATTTAAAAAGGACAGACTTGACAGCTCATGAGTGAAAATTTACCTCACCTGGTTCTAATTCTACCCTATCTCATGCCAGATTTTTGGAAGAATTTCAAAATAAGACAAACCAACCCCTCACATTCTAGCAACGCTTTGGTATTTTCCCACCTTGAAGTTTCAAGGTCACACAAATAGCAAATTTCAAAGTAATATTTTCAGAAAATGATACATATGTACAAAGATGCAAACTAAAGGCTGCCAGAAAGCATGAGATAGCTAACATAATTTAAAATTGCCAGTTGGTCAACAGATCAGAGTATCTTCTGACTACTTTGTTTCAATTTAGTTAAGCTGACTTTTAGTTGAATTGACTAAACCTATATATAAAATGCTGAGCTGGGAAGTGAGAGAAGAGCAGATGTACCCACCTAAAATAAAGGCAGCCTCTCCTGGAAAGGGCCTCTGCTCCGTGCCTTGCCACCTCTGTGCAGTTCTTCTGGCTCAACAGAGAAAGCGGTCTTCTCTGAAGACTAGATTGCAATAAGTCTCAGTCCCCACCTCTTGCTTGATTGGTAAGAAGTCCCACGGATGACCACGGAGTTAGTGAGATGAACCCATAGCCATTTCACCTCTCTTATTTGAAACCTGTCTTTCATTTCAAACCTACATACCACAATATTTGGAGAATTAATTTGGCATCACAGTGACACTTGCTCTCAGGGGTTATAATGGGAAGCAATTTCTGCCTTTGAAGCAAGCTCTACTAATTTAGTCTTGGGTTACAGGTTGAAAAAAAAGCTTTCTGAAAGGCACACAAGCTCCAGAAAGCTAGTGCTACTCACTTTTACCAGCAGCATTTGGCCTCCCGGAGAACCCAGGCAGTTCTGCTCTCACCTACACATACAAACTCATCCAAATGCGTACTGCTGATGCTGGAGTTGAATCGGTGGTGGAGAGAAGGAAGTGAAGAGGAAAAAAAATTTGTCTTGGTATGTATTGTTGGAAAGATCTGCATTCAGTTATTTCAACATTTGAAATAAGGTTTTATTTTGCATAGATGACTTGGCATGTATATCTTTAAACCTACTTTCTCTTACAATGATTACAGCAATTTGAGCAGTAAATGGCTTAATAAACTGTGAAGAGAATTAAGCACTTCAAAGAAACCACTGAAACGCTGAGAAAGTATTTTAATAACGCTTTAAAGTATTTAATGAGCATATGGAATCAATTTTAGTTTATATAGACATGTATTTATTTTCTAGTGTTCTGTAAAATCTTTGTATATGTACTTTTCTGATTTAAATTATGATTTAATTATTAAACTTCTGATTTGATTATGATTTAAATTCTGATTTAAATTATGCCTACTAATGCTACTTCTGCCCAGAAACAATATTTACTTTTTTTTACTGGAATATTTGTAAAACTTTTTTTTTTTTTTTTTTTTTAAGAGTGAGTGAGTGATATGTGAAAAGCTGAAGAAGAATTTTAGGTTTTTCTTTACATAAGTGCACTATGGATTTTAAAATAGTCTTAAAGGAAAATTTAACAGAAACAGCTATCCTAGGGTTTGCTTGTCACTAGTTAGCTGCTATATCAATTTTTCTCAAAGTACACAAAAAAATGTGGATGCTAAATATTTAATCACACATAAACGGCACAATTCCCTGTTCTTATGCAAGCAATGAGCAAATCTTGCAGGTAAAAATTTGTTATGGCACAAAAAGGGAACATGTTGCACGTGAGGAGCCCAGAATTTTTTGTTAGTCCAACATCTAACAAAACTGTCCAATCAAATAATAGTTACCATTTTAATTATTAAAAAAAAGGGAGGGGGGGGGGGAGGAAGGGGAGGGAGAAATACACACAAACCCCAGTATCCCCCCCTTTTCTCTAATGTCATTCTCCCCTTTTTTAATGCCCCTCTGGTGGGGTCCTACGGGTCAGTAGTGCCAGACTGTCTCACAAAGGAGGTGGAGGAGGAGAGGGGTTTATGGCGAATTGTCAAAGCTCCGCGTTCGCTATCAGAAGGAACATACTGACTTGTCTTCCCTACCCAAGAATCCACTACTGCTCATTTCCATATGCTTTCTAAGACAACACTTTCCTCTTTCTTCATTGGTTCTCATTGCAACATGAAACCTGATTTTATTACATATGTTGTGTTTACATTCGGTATTTCCCCTTTCTCCACTTTTTTATGGCTAAATCCAGTTTCACCCAGCTCCAAGGGGTACAGTCCTGTAGTAATAAGTAACCGACTACTGATGGCACTTTTCTTCAGTTATTATCCCATACCTACACTACTCCATATTACATTGTACTTTTAGGTTAGGGTTATAACCAGATACTCAACACAGAAGAACTATTTACTGCAGAAATAAAGCAAACTGACTATAAAATCAGGTGTTATGTCACATAGTTGTGGAAAGCTAAACTAAAGCTAAAACTAATCAAGCAACAGTAACCAGATCATTACACAATTTGCTGTTACAGCTTAAAAAACGCTAGAACAAAGCTCCAGGCAGACAGGGCCAGATCAAACAAATCTGTCCTGTTCTGAGGCTTGCAGAGTTCATACAAAGACACTGGACTATATTGTGTTACCTGACCTGAAGAAGAAAATGGTGTGTATCTTTATTTGAAATACAAGCAAGGATGTGCTTGGAAGCATAGTATGGAGGATGATCTTGGTAATGCTGCAGCAATTTTGCTGGCTGGTGTGGTTTGGTTCACAGAGGTGAAACTGGAAATTGTTGAAAAATAAATACAGCAAATGTCATTGATTTATAGAATCATAGAATTGTCAAGGTTGGAAAAGACCCTTAAGATCATTGAGTCCAACTGTTAACCCATCACTGCCAAGTCCATCTATCCCATGCCCTCAAGCACCGCATCTATCCGTTCTTTAAACACCTTCAGGGATGGAGACTCAACCACTTCCCTGGGCAGCCTGTTCCAATACCTGACCACCCTTTCAGTGAAGAAGTTTTTCCTAATATCTAACCTAAACCTCCCCTGGCGCAGCTTGAAGCCATTTCCTCTCGTTCTATGGCTTCTATCATTTAGAAGTGGCCAATATAGTTATTTCAGTTGAAGGCAGTTAAGATTAGCACAAACTGAATTTTTGACCTAAACCCTAAAACACTGCTAGATTTTAATATTTCTATTTTATATCTATCATAAAATATTTTTTCCCCAGTAGTCTGGTAAATGGCTTTATCAAGATATTAGCATTCATTGGAAAAATAAAAAAGTCTTCCTGGTATACAACTAAGCAGTGCTAACCCAAGATGAAATGCTTGTATTCTCGGTAATACATATGGAGAAGAGACTCTGGCTTCTGAAATCCCCGCTGGACTAGTATGTCAAAGCTACCTCAACTACACTGTGTGCTTTGAGATACAATGCTTCATTTCAGTTCTCCTACAAAGGGATATTCACATAAGCATGTAGCATAAGCACCTTACTTTTGCTCACTTAAGCATAAGCAGCATGCTAATTAAATAAGGTATTTATTTAACTCTTTTCCCTGATTATGACTGTAGGAAAACCAGGAATTCTCTCAAATATTTAAAGTATTTTTATTTGTTTTGTTATTGCATTTGTTCCCAAAATAGAACAGTGCCTTGTTAAAAACAAACCAAATAGAAATAGAAACCCACAAACTTGTAAAGTCTCTACCAGAAAGAGCTTTCATAGTGAAGAGGTAAGAGACAGATGAAGCTGTAACATAAGCATGAGAAACAGGGGGCCAGTTCAGCTTACATATTATCGCCCAGGGAGAGGAGAAGGGGGAAAAGCAGTATCATCAAAGGCCAGCCCACAAACCCTCTGTGGAAAAGAATGAAACTTTCTACAGCTATTAAGCCTTGTTTTTTTTCCTCCAGCAAATAGAGCCAAGAACTACAAGGATAATTTACAAACGATGTATATCCTTCTATTCCTTATGATGTTAGTTATTCTATTAAATTAAAATATATTATATTCTCAGAAATCATTAACAATATGCAAACAGAGAAAATTGATTCATACCTACAGGGATCACTTGGGAATTTATGACAAGTTCCAGTTTCCTAGCATCCTTTAAGAAAACCTCATTCTAGTGGAAAGGAAAATGACACTGTTTCTTACCAGCAAAGACGTATGCTGCGGAGCTGTAGTTTTGAAGGAAGACAGCCTCCTAGCCAAAGGCCTAGGTCTGAACTCAAAGTCATAGATTTTTTCACATCAAATTTTAAGGCCCATTTTGAATATGAGAGCATGTTGAGCTGTTTCTGTATAGATATCCATGGATAACCGAGCAAAGAGAAATCTTAACAGGACTTCTAGACCCCACATTGCCCAAAAACAGTATCCATTTTAGTCAAGTCATTTCTGACAAATGCATGCTTGTGCCTTTGGAATCTATACTTCAATAATTAAGACTCCATAACCTTCCAAAACAGCTATTTAATGCCTCGTTACTCTGCGTATTTCCCTAATCCAAACTGATATTCCTATACTACACTTTAAGTTCATTATTTCTTGAAGCATTGAAAACAAATATTGTTTTTCTCTGTGAAAAGCATTTGATAACTTTTACCTTGTCCCTTCTCAGACTTCACTTATATCCCCAGTTCTGACATGTTTCCTCAGCTTCTCACCATTCTTATTCCTCCTCTTCAGGTCCCTCCAATGGATTGAAATCTCCCTGAAAGTAGAAAGGGGACTCAGTACTTCAGGTGAAGCCTAGCACTGGCAGAATAGAATAGAAGGATTACTTCATGTGTCCTCCAGGTTTCCTCCCTGTTCATACACTCTGGGAAAACATTTGCCTTTTTTGGAACTATTAAATTGTTGATCCCCATGATCTGCTATTGCAGTAACAGCCATAGCTTGTGACCTGCTCCACGTTGGGACCCTCTTCCGCATGCCTGGTCAGCTTAGTCAATATGCTACCTTTGTTTCTCATTATCTCAGATAATTTCCACTTTACAAATCACAACTTAATTATTTTAGTACATTATTCCAAGCCCTTTGTAAAGCCCTTGTCAATATAGAATTCCATTTTCATCAGATTGGTTTTTTAGACATTTATATAATCCCCTCATGGTAGTTTCATCTGCACCATAGCTCCTTATCTGGCGATTCTGCCCCACTCGCTGACAACAGCGACAAGCACCCTGTCATTAAATCCTTGGCTGCTTTTCTAAAAATGCGAGCATAGTTTCCCCTTATTTCTGACATAGCAATAAATATCTTCAGTAAGCTTGCAATGCTTTTACATAGATCATGGAAATGTAGTTTCCATTACAGTCACTTAGGCTCTTTTCTGAGTGTGGCTTAAGAAACCCGTGTAATCGTTGTGTCAGCCGTTATGACTACAGACAAAGCATGAACCACCCTTTTAGGCCAAATTGATTATTTCTCATTTATACGCTACATCACAGAAGACATTTGACACTTTAAAGGTGTACATAAGTACATCATTTCATGTAACAATTTAAAGGCAGAGTTGCTTGTATTAAAGCTATAAACACTCTCATACGTCTAAGCAATGGCAAAATAGATAAAACTTTCTTATGTGGGAAGTTTTTCTGTTTTTTTCCAGGTGAAGGGTTTTGTAATGATGCCATCTTGTGACCATGCTGAAAATGACACTCTGTCCAGAACCAGAGCAACATTTCATTTTTTCTTTGTATTTTAGGCTCAGGCAGCTAGTGAACAGACAATGTTAGGATCAAACAGGCAGTGGGTACCAGTCTTTGTCCCATTTCTTTGCTTGTTATAAAACTGTTTCCCCATGGTTAGGTTTTCATCGCGTGGCTGGGTCTTCAAAAGATACTCCCAACAGAAGGTGCCAAACACAACTCCCAATTGTTCCTGAGTATTAAAACCCCCCATATTTTCATATGTGGAACTGTCACTAAAATTTGCTGCAAAAACTACACCTCATATAGAGCCCTCTATCCAGACTTATTTATGAATTTGAATATACCATTTTAACACTAGGGAAAGTAGGTCTCTGCAAAGATATTACCTCACTACACCCCACCACCTCAAGTATTATCTGAGTTTACTAGTGTATATAACAAGACATGAAAATAGGGAATAGATGTATGAGGAATTAAACTCAACATTTGGAATCAGCAGAGAGATTATATTTTAAAACAGTTAATGCTACCAGTAGCCTAATGGGAACCATTTGCAGAACAGACTTGCTAGGCAGCTGTTTTATATTTTACATACTCACACGTCCATGCAATCGTTTTCTTAAATGTATCAAGACGATATGCAGAAAAAAGTAGCTTAGACACAGGTTAGAAACAACACATTAGGTTAAAATTTCATTTTATGAAATTTATCTTTCCCTTGTTTGTTGCAATTGTGTCTGGATTCTTAAACTAGATTTATCATGGGCACAAGAACCAAAACTACATCAGTTTTCTTTATTAACTTTAGTACCTGGCTGGGTTTTTATAGGAATTAGGATAAATTAGAATACCAATTTAATATATTAGAGATGTATGGCTAATTTATATTTTTTAATTAAAAGTTCTGACAATAATGAGTTACGTAGATCATTTACAACAAAAAAATAACAGAAATTTAATTCTGGGTGTTTATGTGTGGGTAGTTCATAAACAACTAGTCTTTAGGACGTCCCCTAATGCCTTATGTGGATTCCTGTAAAAGCTTCAGGACATTCAGGCTTTCCTTCCCTCTTCTCTTTGTTAATGATGAACGTGTATAATTTAATTCAGCTAAAAATGACTCTTATAAAGCTTCATTGTTTGCTAGAACATGAGCTCTGTGTTCTGTAGCCAGATGGAGACATGAATACGGAAAGTTTCGAGAGTTTCTTTTCAGCAGTCACTGGCTGTAATTCAAAGGGCATCAGGAATGTTTCTTCACCAGTATAATTGTCTTTCCTGGATGGATGCACCACAGGGAGTCAAAACACAGGAGAGGTAACCTGGAACCTCTTCCAGCTGGGAAAGGCACTGAATCAACTCGCTTCTCTCCTGGATACTGTGATACCTTCATCTCCCTTGGCTGCTGACACAGTTTTGTAATGTCACCCTCATGCATCAGGCACAGGCGACGCACGCTCATCAGACCTTCAAAGGATGAAACCAAAATGTTACCTCATTTGGATATTCTGACTTGGAGGTGAGTTTAGAGGCAAGATGGATAGAAGCTGTCAGCCTTTCCCAGACAGTGACCGTGTCCAGAGACACTATGCAGAGCCCTTAATAAATCTCCCCAGTGAAAACATAGACACCAATGGATTTTTCAGGTGCTACAGGAACAGACTGAAGTTTAGTTGAGACTTGCGGTTTTAATTGTATACTCCTGAATTTCACCTTAATCTTCCTTTGTGCTGTCTGTGTTCTGTTGCATTTGGTTGCATTTCACTATCTAAAGCCATGTTGTATTCCAAGGAGACCAAGGTGATGTTGATTACTGGAGCGCAGGGGCTCCCAGGATTGCTGAGCAGGAGCTATCTGACTCAGGCACAAGTTTTACAACCTAGATTTTCAGGTTTGTAGTTCTTTTCTAAACCTTTACAGATAAGCCCCTAAAATGTAGGAGAAGGATCACCTTCATTTAGGGCTTGTTAAGAAAAATTGGCCTGTATTAAGATTTATATCCTGCCTAGGAAGTTGTGCCATAAATTCCACACAGATTAAATCCTCATTTTTAGGCAATTCCAAAGAAATATCAACATAATGATCTGCTTCTTAATCATCATCTAACTTGGCCAAAGACATCTTCAAATCCAGATGCAAGGGTGTCTGTCCTCTGGCATAAAATTTCATGTTTCAGTTCTAAAATAATGATACAAAAAGATAAACATAATGAAATGTGGGTTTAAATAAAATTAAAAACCCCCCACCTTTACTTTCCTGAGTGAGGATTACCTATGCCACTCCTGTCAAACCCTTCGCCTTTTTGCTAGATCCCCAGGAATTTACTCTCAGCCCTGACAGTCAAGAAAGATTCTTTTAGAAGATATTCAGCACATTGTCATAGGGTGCTATGCAGTTGCATTGTCAGGCCTTGACAACTTTCAGAAAAGTGGGCCTAAAAGGGCACAGTTTTGATACTCAAAATGTACTTTGAAACAGCAACATCTTACAATGATTCTTAAAATCAAAATACTCTCTGAGTCAATTTGTTTAAGAAATTCTGGGAAGGAAGATTTTCTTTTATTTTAACTTTACATTTCAAGGAGAAACAAGATTTTGCATTAAGATTTTTTAAATTCTCCATTTGGCTAAAAGCTTTGGAAGTCTAAGCATGTACTGAAACCCAGGTAATCATAATGGACTGAATGATATATATATATATATAAAGAGGAATTGCTTTTCTGGTGCTTGTGCCAATGTTCACAACGTTCCCCAGAATAGCGAACATTTTTCAGTTGTAAGGAAAAGCTTTGCTGAAATGCTCTAGAAGTTGTACTGGTGGTTACGTGTAACTAGTTCAAAGTAGAACTAACAACCTTTCTATAGGTCTAATAGGTATTACCCCTTTATAGAGGCTGAATCTTAGCTGGACCTCTAGATGGTAGTGTACCACCACTAATAATAACAGGAAGGCATTGTAATGGAATGTGAGTATTCTCACTTTTATCACTGGCCTATACCCAGCTCATATTACATCTAAACAAACATCGCTTTTATGTCAGCAGTCTTTAAAATAATAGCCTTGTAGGAAAATGAATTCCGAGAGGATTTAGAATGTATCATGTAGTCTTTTCAGTACGTATTTTGTAGTATTTAAAATTACTTTCTTGTTCTGCTTTTGATGTTTAGAGTATTTACCAATAAAGTTAATCAGTTCATAATAAATTTATGCATAAATTGTGCCCAGAAATATTTATGTGTCTTCTATATTAAACAATCGGTTATGATGACTGAGCTGATCACATTGAAATGATGTAATGATTATTTTTGATTCATACTAAGTTTTACTTCTTATGGACAAAGTAGATAGATTGAACCTTTATGAAGACTGTGCACAGTGCAGTATACCTAAAATAATGAGAGATTTTTAATGTCTTTGATCACCTCTGAGACTGGATTTTGAAATGAAGGATAAGGTACCCTTTTCTTTAGGCCACAGTATCTGCAGTGGAAGTGTGTTCCTAGCACACTACCTGCATCATGGGATCCTCTTGACTGGACTGGAACTCACATCACAGGAATTGCCTGAACTTGTTTATAGAAGTGTAGTTAGTTCACATAGTTTGTGAACAAATAAAGAGTGTGAACAAATAAACTGAACAAAAAAAGAGTGTGAACACCTAAACTGTGGAAAATAATCCACTGTTTTCTCAAACACAAGATATAACTGCAAAAATCTCCCTACTTGTATCTAGAAGTCAGATTCAACATCTTTTGAATGGTATATGTTGTTCCTATACTCTAACTAGTGTTCTACGCTTCTGAAGATGTCCAAGTACCCAGTTAGTCACAATCCTGAGAAACAGATACACTTCATTGCCACGGAAAACAGAAAGAACCTATGAAATCAAGATAAATAGCAACATAGTGTCCTAAAATAAAATCTTTTGTCCTGAAGACAATAAACAGAAAAGCAAATGATCAGATGACTTCAGCCACTAAAAATATTGGGCTTTCAAACACAAAGTTAAACTGTTGTAAAATACTCAAACAATTTCATCACAGTACTGGATTACATTGTAAGATTTTTAAGATAAGATTATGATGTCTACTAGGAAATTATGCACGTGACAGAAATTGGAATTTATGAAAGAAATCTATTACAACATATTTGATATATCTATAGCTGACCTAGGAAAGCAATAATATCTGTAACGTTCTAAAATTAGTATATGAAGTTGGTGATAACCTATTACTTTGGGGATTATTTACATTCTTCTTCAGTTATACTCTCCCTGTTTCTGTTACAGCAAATAATGTAGTAACTGAAGAAAATATCATTGAATTATTTAATGGGAATCCCCTCCTCAAGGCAAGTACAGAAAGAAGCATTTAGACATGTATAATCTTTTTTCAGCAAGTTCTAATGTTCTTCCATTTGCTTTGAGCTCTTTTACCATTTCTACTTGGATTTATAATTCAGTTTTGCAGTTCAGAACACTACTGCAACTAAGTCCATCATACATAAATAAAACACAGTTTTGAACTGTCATAGTTATTTTTAATAACATAGAAGTAGCATATATGTGGCAGCAAAAGAGAAGCTACATTCAATAGAAAAACAGTGGAAAGCAAAAGTTATAAATACTGCATATAGACTTTACCAGTTTTCAAAACAGTACTTTGTTTCACTTTATTTCACTTGTGATCAAAAGTTTCTAAGGGAGAAAAAGCTGCCATTCTTGGCTAACCTCAAATGATCAAGTCATCTAAAAGGGAAGCATAAACAAAAGTCTCCGACACTATAATTCTGTAACAACTTACAAATTCCTTAGTTTGAAAACAAAGACTTATTTTCAGACTTTGCATTCCTATCCAAAATACTACATTCTGTGGTAGTAGGAAAGGGGATAGAGAACTGAGATCTGAAACAACACTTGTGTGTGCTAAGATGAAGGATAACCAGGTCATTCTAAACAAAGGACCTTTGGAAAACTTCAAGCAACCTTTTTATATAAACGTGTTTATTCTTTACTGCTAGGATTGATGTAAATAAAATCTTATGAAAGTAGTAAAGTATTCCATTGCTTTATATATCACAAAAATAAGAATTGATTGCAAGTTTCTGACTCTATATTTTGATGAAAGAAGCATATGCTATTTATAAGCTATTTACAATAAGCTGGAATGTAGGAGAGTCCCTTAATTTGTCTGTTCTGGTGCTATCTCATCTTAGGGAAGAACTTTTCCCTGTAAAAAAAACAGAGCAGTGAAATGAACCTCACACATCCCCGGGGAGCACCTCAGTTACCAAATCAATACACACACACTCTTAACAAATTTTTTACCTCCTTTTTTTTTTTTTTTTTCTTCTACTGTAGGGATGCAGAGGGGAAAAAAAATAATTTCCAAAAAAATGGAAAAGGTTTTGATCATTTATTGGTGCAGCTGAAACACATTTTGAAAGTGGATAAGGTTTCTAGGAAACTATCAGCACTAGTCAAAATAATTCAGACCTATTCACAAAATCCTGTTAAGCCTTATTTCCCCTAAGGGCATGGTATGAAAGAATGCAGGTTTTGGCCATCTTTTTCTTCGTATCTCGTTTCTGAAGTGTGGGAGATTATCATATTGCTAACATGAAAAACAACTTCTTATACACAGCTATACAAAGACCCCAATTTAAAATAGTGCTTGGGCCTTCCTTCATTATAGAAATTGCCATTTCCTTGCAGAAATAGTGACATCCCTTTTATTCCCTTTTTTGTAAATAACAGTAAACGGTTCTTCTGATAAGCAATTCAGATTATTGCTTACAAGTGCCATCAAGTTACAGATGCATTAAAGCACAATGAAATATCTATCACCTCAGTGCTCATGATGTATTCAAAAAGCTTGGATATTTTAACAGGCTGTAATATATTTTGTCACTGCAAGTCATTTTCACAACTCACTATGTAACAAATTAACTATTGCCAATCTTTTCTCAGATATCAAAGGCATTAATTAACATGCAATTGCACGCACTTTCTTGATGGTTGCAATGCTTTCCTCCTGTCCTCTCAAAAGCAGAAATGTATGGTGAAGAAATCCCTCTTCTGGTTGAACTTCAGCAAATGCTGTGAGAACTAGCTTGACAAGCTCATGAAATAGCCCCCTCCCCCCCAAATGTCACACAAGCATTGTTTAAGCATTAAGGTTGTGTCTGTGTGTGTATGTCTGGAGATATGAGGTAGGATATGGAACTAGTAAAACTATCATTTGAGTCAACTACCACTTTATTTCCCTCATGCTCTTGCTTACAGCTTTCTTGTTCTTCTTTCAATTTCAATTTAAACTTAATGACTAGTGTAAGAATATTTATTGAATTAATTGAAATTGAAATCCTAACCACTGTTAAGAGAGTACAGCCTGCACTGAAACAGTGGTCCTAGCTTTTTTTTTTTTTTTTTTTTTTTTTTTTTTTCTTTTTTAGGAAACCAGTTTTCAAATACATTAAACATCATGCAGCTCCTGTTGGCTTCACTGAGAACTGCAGCTCTGAATTTATTTCCTACCTAACTGTATTGCAACCTAATGTACTTTACATTAGCTATTACTTCTGCAAATTTTCATTTTCTCTGTCAAATGATGCATGAAAGCTAGAATCACTACAGCTTAATGGAATAAGCCTCTTATCAATGCTATGTATCAAAAGCATCCCTCTCTGAACATCTAAGGACAGAAGGATCACAAGTTCTAAAACAATTTCAACAGAATTCACAATAGGTCACTGGGTTTGAAGATTTGCCCAAGCCATTTACCTTTCCCTTGCTGTGGAGACCAGTGGTCAGTGTCATGGTGTTATTTCTTCTTTACAGCCTTAAGTACACAGAGGTCAGCATGGGGTTACAGCTAATAAATGATGTCAGGAGGGATTTCTCTGTCCCCAAGAAGCACTTTAATTTTTCTCTATTAGAAAAGTTTAGAAAAGGAAAAAAAATCCACTAAATGATGCATATTTGAAATAATTTCTATAATAATATCAATAATTTATATAAATATACCAATAAAAAGATGAATAATAAATAATTGATATAACAGGCAACAAATAAGGTTGAAAACAGCTTTACAAATCCAAGGCTGTGGTCATAGAGGCTATGCCCAAAGAACAGAAGCACAGGTTTAAGGTAAGCTATGAAAAATGCTGAGACAGGAGAAGGGACAGAAAAAGAATTCAAGCCCATGACTACCTTGACCTGGACCGACTGCCTCTGCCGCTCTTCTGAACTTGTAGTAAACATATTTTGTACATGTACGGCAGACAGGATGATTCAAGTCCTATCCTGGAAAATGAGGCAAAAGGGTATATGAATGGTTGTGTCTTTGCTTAATGAAAATCAACTAAAAATATTCCTGAGGTACTCTTGAGGAGGGCAGAGGGGAAGTCCAGGACCGTGCAAAAGGTTCAGAATAGATCAGTGAGAATCAATTCAGAAAAAGTTGCATACATGTCCACTTTTTGCATAATGTCTAAAGCCAAACTTCAGTTTTCATTTTCTTAAATCATGTCATGCTTATGATATGGGAGAAAGTGAGTCTGACTGAAAGCGTTCAGGTGGCTGCCAACTGCTACTTCCTTTTCCAAAGTCCCATTTTCGTTATCAAGCTGCATCTTAGCTAGATCTTCTAACTCCATAGAGATTTAGCTCATACAAACTCTATTCTTCATCATCTTAGTTGCATTCTCTTTTGGATTTAGTCAAACAATATTTGATTTTTCTCTCCTGGCAAAATCCGTGGGCACTTAAGTAGAGCTATGGGAACCAGCAAAAAGCTAATAACAAAAAACACAAGAATGAGAACATATTTTATGTTTTTCTCATCCATTTCTATCAGAGAGTACAATAAAAGGGAGTAATGAATACACAAATAAACTAGATTTACACAGGAAGCTTTTGAAGTTTCCATCACTGAAGAGCTTTAAGAACAAATTGGACAAATCTCAGCTAGAACTGTTCGCCTGCTTTAGAGCATTACAATTACCCTGATGATCTCTGAAGGTCTTTTTCTGTCCTATTTTCCTGTGATTTTTAGAATATACCCATTTACAAAGTTAGGTAAGAGCTAGGATTTCTTTAAAAAACCAAACCAAACCAAAATGCTTACAGCAAGTATGCAAAACACTCAGTAGACTTTTTTTTTTTTTTTTTTTTTTTTTTTTTAAAACAAAACAAAACAAAACAAAGAATTCCTCCCCTGCCTCAGGTTAATTTATTCTCTTCAATCAAAAGATTCAGGGTTCCCATTAATATCTGAGTTCTTTATAGAAGTATATGACTTTGTGCTTTATATTCTAATAATAATTGATCTAAGTCACACAAAGGAATCTGCATTAAGTCTTTGGTTTTCTTTATATTGTCTTTCATATTCTTCATAGGGCATGTTCCTTGTCTTGAGAAAATGGCTCTGCCCATAAAATAGTTTATACTCCAAAAGTTCATTCTTATTACTTCAATCTAATTCTGTTGTCCCTTCCAGGTCTTTCTCTGACATTGTGTTTATCTGGGATAATTTTCTCTATTTTATCAGATTCTAGCAGCTTTGAGGTGAATCAAAGAAAGAGTGAATTATTTCAGTGAAACCTAACGAAGTGTGGGAGCTGCTAAAAATTATTTGTATTTTTAAAGCAGC
The DNA here is from genome assembly GCA_000699545.1 of Podiceps cristatus. Lineage (NCBI taxonomy): Eukaryota > Metazoa > Chordata > Aves > Podicipediformes > Podicipedidae > Podiceps > Podiceps cristatus. The sequence goes on from KL258286.1 coordinate 20,144, forward strand.
TGGACAAACAGTTTTCAAAATAGTCATGTAACATTATGTCCTAGTTTTGGCTAGGATAGAGTTCATTTTCTTCCCAGTAGCTGGGATAGTGCTGTGTTTTGGATTTAATATGAAAATTACATTGATAACACACTGATGTTTCAGCTGTTGCTAAGTGCTGCTTATACTAAGTCAAGGACTCCTCAGCTTCCCGTGCCCTGCCAGCGAGGAGGTGCCCATGCAGCTGGGAGGGGGCATGGCCAGGACAGTTGACCTGGCCTGGCCAAAGGGCTATTCCATGCCACGTGATGTCATGCTCAGAGTATAAGCTGGGGGGAGTCGGACTGGTTGGGGGAGCGATCTCTGTTTGAGAGATGGGCTGGGCATCAGTCAGGAGGTGCTGAGCATTGGATTGTGCATCACTTGTTTTGAATATCCTTTAATTATTATTATTCTCGCTTCCTTTGCTGTCCTATTAAGCTATCTATGTCAAGCCAAGAGTTTCACTTTTTTTTTTTTTTTTTCTCCCCCATTCTCCTCCCCATCCCACTGTGGGGCAGGGGTTCACAAGTGGCTGTGTGGTGCTTAGTTACCAGCTGGGGTTAAACCACAACAGTCCTTTTTGATGCCCAATGTGGGGCATGAAGGGCAGAGATAACAACAGATCTGATCAGAGTGTGTTATAAGCATTCATTATAATAGTTTAATAGTTGCTGGTCACAATGTTGATTTATTTGCTCTCAGACTTGTGTTATGTACCACCTTACTTGCCATATATGTTTCCTGTTGTGCGGTTTATCACCTCTGGGGCCTGGATTAAGGTTATTGTTTTGCTGTACTATGTAACGCTGGCCTATGCTATAAAATCACTACTTGTGAGATTAATCATAGAAAGAATCATAGAAAGGTCTGGGTTGGAAGGGACGCCAAGGATCATAGAGTTCCAACCCCCCTGCCATAGGCAGATAATCTGGTATTGGTACCCATCATTGCCATCATTTTTGTATTTCGGGAGCCATCTCTTGGAAACTATTAATAATTACACTCTACCTTTTCTCCTTGGAAAGCCAATTTTATAAGGGAGGACAGTTCTCCCCTGCTCTTTCATCTTCCCTTTCTCCTTCACCTCCCCCCTTCTCCAGACAACTTAAAATAGCTCTCAAGAATTTTGAATATTCTTGGAATGTTCAAACTGGCACGTTCCTATTGCTGTCTCCTGAATGTGTTTTGGGTTAAAAAACTACTTAAGAATACCACCCAGAGATCTTGCCCTAAGGCTGGACAGTTATGAGCGGCAGGGTGCATGGGATAGTATGGGCAAGTACCTAGGGCAGGGGGCACCTGCAGTGTTTTGGAACTTCACCCCTGAACAAGTGCAGAATCCTGAACAACTAGTAAAATATTTGGAGAAGATATGCTGTCACCCTGGCAATTCCAGAGAGAGACGAATCACAGCAACATGCTGGGGCCTGGCTCATGCCTACCAAGCCCTGTTCAACACTATTCAGTACCCTCAAAGGGAAGAGAGGGTCTCTGGATCTGATGACAAAACGATGGGCACTGCAGCCACTTAAGCCACTGACAGACACTGTGGTTATGCCAACCCTCATGACAGGCACAGTAGCTAGTGCAACCCTGGCAACGGGCACTGTGGCTGCCCTAACCCCTGCGGCAGGCACTGCAGCCGAACCAGAGAACCAACCCGTGCCGGTATCAGTCACCTCTATATGCAAGAAGAAATCTTGGAAGCAGAAGTCAGTTCATTTAGTAACGGTGGAAGAAGCTTCTCAGACTCTGGAGGCAACTCCTGTCAGGTGTGAAGGAAAGGTATCCCTTCAAGGAAGACGTTATATGTCACCCAGGCAAGTGGACCACCACGTAGAAACGCAGCCAGTACCTGAGGGAAATAGTTGAGCTGGAGGTGATTTATGATGATCTGAACCACAAGCAGTTATCCAAACAAAGTCAAGTGCACACAAGCCATGTGGCAGAAGTTTGTATGGAGCGCAACATCATCATAGGCCAACTCATTGTCAGTAATGTCCTGGAAAGGCAGAGAGGGACAAACAGTGGATGAACTGGCTGGCCAACTCCAGCAATTGCGAAGATGGTCTCTCTTCCTCCCTACGGGTCTGCATCTCTGCTGTGGAGACATAGACGAAAAAGTACTGGCAGATGGCAGATATACCAACTTCTAGTGGACTGCCTAATGACATGCAATTTATTTAAACATCCTTGAGTATTGAAGGTAAAAAGAGCACTGCCACTAGCATGCTATGAACTTAAATCACATACATATAATGCTAACAAGTATGTTTGTATGAAAAGCAACTCAAGAACATCTCAACTATTTAATAACTTTCAAATATTGGTTCAATATTTTAACAGTTCAAAATCCTAATTCGGAGGAGCTTTAGCTAAAGATTTACATATGCCTTTACAATGTACATTTCTTCTTGTTTTGTTACAGTTTATAGCAAAATAATGTTCCTTCTTTTTCTTCATTTGTTGTTTGTAAATAAACTTCTCTTAGCCGTACCATTCGATGAAAATGTTTATCAAATGTTTTGAATTAACAATACCTGTCTGCATATTTTTTTGCAGCTACTCAAACCTATACAGTCAAAATCCAAGGTTCACTTAAATAGAATAATCATGGCAGAGTCTGAGACAACATGATTTGATTCTAATTCTTTCCTCTGGATTCTCATGAGAAATAGGAATTTGGAGGGTCAAGATGAATATCAACTTAGGGATATATATGTTCTGTTGGGTTGTGCAAAGAAGTTGGAAATGATGGGGTCCCTCAGGTGAGTATCCTCTCTGAGCATCCTCCCCAGAGCAGCGGGTGGATCCCCCATAATATTTCTCCTACAGTAGCTATATAGTTTTCATCAGGACCCTCTCAAACTCCTTATGGGTAGTTCCTGCTTATAATGCTATTCGCACTGAATGGAGGATGCTTTTATAAGGGGCAGTTGCTGCACACCGGTGGTTGTTTAACTTTGTGCACACATCATTGAGTCCTGTAGTGTAAAACAAAACACTACAACTAAAAGGTAAGGAAAAAGAGAAAGAAGCAGAGAGCAGAAACAGCACCACATGATCTATGTTATCAGCTACACAACACAAAATCAATACGTTATCCTACAGGGTCCAAAGTCACACATAACCTATGTGAAGAGGATCTGTAAACTAAAAGTTCAAGAATAATGCCACCTGATTACTAATCAAAAAAGACTGAGAGTGATCATAGATATTAGTAATAAATGCTGAAATGTTTCCACCACACTTATGATCATTTTTTCTCTTAAGAAAAATGTTTCTAAACCTTGTTATTGTATTGAAAATAATGAATCATTTCCTCTCCTGTACACATCTACTAATGTAAGGAAATGGCTGAAAAATCAATGCTCCTTTCAAAGTCAAGTTACTCTTTACAGGACCTCCTTCCTCTGAAGGTGTAGTTGCCTTCTGAGTTCATGGATACAATGTGATATCGCTGTAACCAGTAAAAAGAACTTGTACATTTAGTGGTAACCATGGAAAACTGTTCAAACACACCACTATATCTACTACATTCAAATAGCAAAAAATAAAAAGTTAGGGAAAGGTGCATATCTACACCATCCTTATCAGTATCAAAGCAAAATCCATACTTTTCTCAATATCTCATTACAATGACACTGTAGCAGAGACAGTGTAGGTAGATATTCGACCCAATTCTTAATAGCCAGTACTGACCACTCATATGCCATTTCCTTACTTGTGCAGCTCATTAACTGCAATGGATTTTACGCTGATGACAATAAGCTGAGAATCTCACTTCCTAAAATAAAAATCCGAAGTGCCGAAAGCCATAAAATGCAATTTAAGTGGCACCAAATTGTATCCACAAATCTGTTGAATTAGCAGGGTGTGAAGGAAATGAAGCCTGTGTTCTCTGAAGGATATTTAGCTGCCTTTCACTGGCAACAGATACCCAGCCTATTTTGTTTCATTTGTCTTTATAGTAACCACACACCTGGAGCTGATTCTCAATGCAAGTTAACAATTGGAGCTGGTTAACAGCAAAAGGAACAATTTTTTAAAATAAAAATATCATCCTAATTTAGATATCAATTTTAGAAACAGTAAATCACTGGCCCTGTTTCTCTCCACTGACAAAGGGAGCCAAGGAAACAAATCCAAATGTAGACAAACATATCTCATATTTCTGATTTTTTTGAAATGGATCCCATTCCTTCCCAGCTCTGTCTTCACTGATTACTTATTCATGCTCCTTCTGTTCTCTTGTTATGGTTAGCCTTCTTTTCCATTGTGATCACATGAATAACAATTACTAGTTACACTTATTTGCACTTTAACAGAAAGTCTCAATGATCAGCAGTTAGGTTTAAATTGATAAATGCTCTAAAATGTTGAAAAATATTTTTCAAATTTTAATGTCAAATAACACTTTAATTACATAACAAAGATACAAACAAGAATGTCCACAGAGATGTTCATTTGCATTAATGTAACTGAAGTACTAGTTACTTTGCTGTGTATAAAGCATGGGTTTAATTTTAACTGCAAATAGATACGTTGTGAGGTGGGTTTTCTGTTTTTTGTTTGCTTGTTTTTTCTTTTTAACCAGAATATGATCTCAATATGATAAATTGGAGGGGGAGAGGGTAGAGAGGAAGAACCTGTACATATATTTTGCATCTAATAATAAACGTATTTGATCATAAAATTATTTGAAATTTGAGTAACAAGCTAGTCACCAAAAAAACTTACAGGATAATGAGTCTATGATCTGAATTGTTTCTAGTTATTATTGTGAGGTTACTTGAATTCAATTCTAGGTGACAAAAAGAATTCTGTGAATTAAACAGAAGTCTTGTTTGAAAATGTTTGCAACTGCTAGGTTTTTTGGATAGAACTATGACATTAACCCCTGGATTAATTGTGTCTCATTTTGTGAGAACTGGACCACTGTCAAAAGAGTGACCACAGGGCTCTGCTTGGTTCCTAACCCAAACCTTTTACCCTCCGGCCTTGCCCCTGGTATGCAGTCAGTGCACATATCTAGAATCTAGAAATAAGGAGTATGGATATAACGCTGCTGTTCCTTTCCCAATGTGACTCACAGCAGTAACAAAACCGCTGATTTTAAAAATTGAAAGGAAAAAAAGGAGATGTTCTTTGCCCCTGCTGTATCCCTCTGATTTCAGTAGGTAATCATCAGGGGCCACATGACTCAATTAAGGATTAGTGTAAATTCACTGAGACAAAGTTGGAAAAACAGTTACAGGTTAGTCATCTGAGCTGATCCCAACCTTGCTACAAATTAAAACAATCAAAAAAATAAAATTGAAAACAGTGGATTTCCATTGCTTTCTACAGGTGGGTTTGGTCTCAAGTGCCCAATGCCTTTTTGGTATCACAGTGTGTTATCAATTAATGCCTGTGCATAGAGATTAGAAAACACTAAGGTTTTCTTTCACTTCAGAGAAACATAAATTGTCATTTCAGAGGGAGGGTCAATGGATGACCAAGCCTGAAAGAGCAGCAGGGTGAGACAGCAGCAGGAGACACAGATGGCAGCAGGAAGCAAGAGAAGGCAGCTTGCCTCAGCCAGGGAGGCTGCTTACTCTGGCTCCTCGGCTGTCCTTTTCTTGTTGTCTGACGTACTATCTTCTGCTATCTTACTACTATTAGGGCTAGCCGCCTTTTCCCCCCAGACACTCTGTGGGTTATCGGAGTACAGGAAAGATCTACTTTTCTCTGAACTTGTACCAAAATGAGTTACCTGATTGTGGATCACTCCAGGTTAGGATTAAGAAGAGGAAAATTAAGGAACTAAATTTGTTGTTAGTTCAGACAAGAAAGAACTTTCCATGGTCACTGAACGTGGCACAATCACTCTAAACAACTTATTCCTAAGTGTACTAACATGCATATCTACCCGGGATAACAATTACTAATACCTATGGACACTAGAGAATGCTGTATTATTTGTTGTGATTACATTTATAACTCTGAACCCCCACTGATGGAATTTCCAAAGTAAGCAGGTTTTATTCTTCCTCCATGTTCATACAGGCCCAATTTCCTTAGACGCTGACATTTTATAAATGTCATAGTTTATGAGGAAATAATAAAACCTCAGATAACACCACACAACACTCTGACCTTTAGCTGAGGGATCGCTATAAGTTCTTAAGTAAGCCCAGTAAAGAAATTCAGAGGTGAAAATTCAGGGTCTAGTAAGTAATTGAGGACCTCAAAGGTCACTGATTTAGCAGAAATTCTGAGTCAGACCCAGCAATACTTTTTTTTTTAAACCTGTTGCTTGTGATTTGATTTTGCAAATGACCTGCTTTAGCTACACATTATAAATAGGTTTAGTTGAAAACTTGGAATTTTTATTATTATTTGGAACTGACTTTGCTTACAGTGACCAGTCTAATCAAACCTAAAGGCATTCCCAGTACTGATGCTATTGCTTACAAAGTAGATTTTGTGGATATATGTCCATGACTATTTCTGGAAGATACTCTCAATAGGTATACATTTCCATTTAATGAGCCATTCCCAAAATACAGTTAGAAAAAATGTGGTTTGTCCATATTTAAAAATATTATCAGAACAGTTTTGAAGACATTTAAATGCTATCATAGCTTGGATAAGTGTCTTGAAATTTGAGGAAGAGTTCCCCACTACAAGGAATATCTATTGCTCTTTCCATGAGAAAGCATCACACAATTAGCTATGCATCTCCAAAGGGGGACATCCACTCCCCCTCTCCAAAACAGGGAGAGAAAACCCAAAAGATTCCTTCTTGCTTAGTGGTTTAATTTTGTCAACTATGTATCATTTGGAGATTCTATCTTTACTGACAGTGCTTAAGTCTACTAGGGGCCTACACACACATGTATCTGGGAAGAATTACAGAGATTTTTATTTCTCAGACTTCAAGAACTGCACAGAGTGTACCAGCTCAGTTTATAGGCAGTTTCAGGCAGTTTTATACTGCCTAAAAAATGTAACTGGATACAGAACAGCAAGCTAGATTTCCTAATAAGGCAGACATTAAACCATATCTCATTCCTGAAAGAATTACATACGAAGCTGCGTGAAATGTGAAGCTATGATAATCAGAAACAGCACAACTAAAAGCCTCTGTGGTGGGCTGACCCTGACTGGACAGCAGCTGCCCTGTCACTCCCCTCCTCAGCTGGACAGGGGAGAGAAAACACAATGAAAGCCTCATGGGTCCAGGGTAGGGACAAGGTAAGACCACTCACCAATTACCATCATGGGCAAAACAGACTGGACTTGGGAAAAAAAAATAATTTAAACAATCAAATCAGAGTAGGATAATGAGAAATAAAACCAAATCTTATAAACACCTTCCCGCCACCCCTCTTTTCTTTCTGGGCCCAACTTCACTCCCAATTTTCTCTACCTCCAGCGGCGCAGAGGGACATGGCACAGGGGCTGCGGTCAGTCCCTCACTCGTGTCTC
>KL258287.1:811-13710 GCA_000699545.1 Podiceps cristatus
ACCTGAAGGGGCCTACAGGAAGGATGGAGAGGGGCTTTTTACAAGGGCATGGAGTGAAAGGACAAGGGGGAATGGTTTTAAACTAAAGGAGGGCAGATTGAGATAAGATATTAGGAAGGAATTCTTCTCCATGAGGGTGGTGAGGCCCTGGCACAGGCTGCCCAGAGAAGCTGTGGCTGCCCCATCCCTGGGAGTGTTCAGGGCCAGGCTGGACGGGGCTCTGAGCAACCTGGTCAAGTGGAAGGTGTCCCTGCCCATTCCATCATCAGGATGATTGAAGTCCCCCAGCATGATCAGGGCCTGTGAGCTTGATGGTCCTTGTAGTTCAAATAAGAAATCTTCATCAACATCCTCCCCTTCACTCAGTGGCCTGTAGCAAACACGAACAACAAGGATTCCCCTCTTGGCTTGGTCTCTAATACTCACCTATATGTTCTCAGCCTGTACATTGCTGTTTTTCAAAGACAGCTCTGTGCAATCTATCCTTTTTTTTTCCCTTCTTTTTCTTTCTTTTTGTCTTTTTTTTTCTAGCTATACCCTTTGATGTCAAGACATACCTAGACCATTCCTCACACATTTTTCTCCAGTTCAACTACATATAATTTCTTGAGAAGCCAACACCTCTGAGGACACTGAATTCCTTTCTATAAAAAGAAGAAGACCTTGTAGGCATATCCAAAGATTGATAGCTGCTTCTGTCCACTAGGTAAAACATATTACCAGGATATTTAACTCCAAGGCAGTTACCTAAACTGAAAAAAGAAATCATAAACAAATAAACAGACAAGCCTATCTTGCTATTTTTGTGTTCCCCCAGATATTTGTAGCCATCTTTTCAGCACAAGCTGAACATCCCCAGATGTGTATGCTTTGTTGAAATATGCATGTTATGGAAAGGAGAGCTCTTTGGGGAACGCTGTAATCTTCTCTGTCTGCATCACATGTGGTTCTGACATGGATACACTACCAAAGTAAACAATAGGCAGAAGAATATTTAATGTAAAACCTCCACTAATGTAGTACAGAGTTAGAAACACAGACAGCTGAGAGAGCTGTATTAAAATGTGTCTATGGTTGAATCTAATGTTTATAAAAGATGCTGGAACAGCATCCCTAGAGATGGATGCTTTTTATTCAGCCACACCAGGGGTAGAGCCCATATGCTTTTTTCTGTTCCATTGGACAGACAGCAGCAGATGAGCATTTCTTTTTGCCTAAGAAAGCAAAGGAAGACCATATTCAAGGGAAATCCAGATGTAGGACTAGATGCTACTGCACCAAATAAACATCAGCGGACATGACACATGTTATAAATCCTGTAGGTATGATCAGTGGGGAAGGAACAATAACTGTCAATGTACTTTATTTCCTTAACTGTTATGACCCAGTCTGTACCCATATATACTCTGCAGCTGACTGTTAGCTTCAAGTAAGTCGAAGTTTTCCTTTTGAAGTTGTTTTGGTGGCTGCAGACACTCACGGTACCTAAGTCTGTTGTTGTCTGTGTAGGCTCTTCATTAAGCAGACCTCTTAATTTACTTATTTCTTGACATGTGAGGTGCATGTAACATAGTGTGTTTGCCTTGTGAGACTTTCTGTTAGGAAAGGTGCAGTGTGTATAAACCCTTCTGTAACAGAGGACAAAACACAGTGTGAGTCTACTATTGGTGCGTTTGTCCCTTTTTGTAGTTCCTAAGCAGCTGTGCATCATCGCAGACTCTCCTACACAAAAACCTGGGAGACAGCTTCATGGAAGAGCTCAGATAAGCCGACTGTAGCCATAAGGTGGGACCAGATGTGGGAAGATGCAAGGTATGAAAGAAAAACACAGCACGGGGGAGATTAAAGCTGATAAAACAAGATGCACGTCCAGACTCATCACAGAAGAATCAACAGCCTGGTTTTCCTATCAGAAAAGGACGTCAGTTCATTGATGCCTTGAACTATCTTCCTTGATTTTATAGAGAGTTTTTTTCTTTCACAGAGTATACTAGGGAATTTTCCCTTTATTCATGATGGGTTATTCATGATGGGAGGAAAGATTGTAAGGACTTAGTCCACTTTTTTTGGTCTGGTCTAGCATTTTACATACTCTTATCACTCTACCCATTTCTGCCAAGACTCACCTCCTCACCATGTTGATCCATGTGAACGTTACGTCTGGCAGATGATACTTGTCCTGTGGGGATATTTAAGGTGTGTCTCATAAAACTTTTCCATTGATACACATTTTTATCAGCTGAAACCCATTTCATAGCCCTACAGTCTTTCTTCTACACATGCTGAATGTCTTTGTAATCACATAAGTTCCCCACTAGATTGCACATCTCATTTCTGTCAGTACCAGTGGTCTATCAGATACTAATTTAACTAATAAGAGTTTCATGTATCTTATTTCATTAATTTCTCATAAGATTTGGCCAAGAAACAAATACCTGTATAAGCCCAACTAAGTCTTCTTTAGTAAGTCTCTTTGGATGATTATGGCGGGACCACTGCTCAAACAGAGTTCTGTTGTGGTTGTTTCTTGGATTTTTCCTACAAAAAATTAACAGATAAAGTTAAATGATTTTAAACTCAAACTTTTATACTCAGAAAGATCAATTACAGAAAACTGTAGAATAATTAACATTCTTCATGGAGAAAATTCCAAGCTGTGAGGGCAGGCTGAGCAGGAAAGAGGGTTCATATACAACCTTCCCTCTGTCCACATGTGATTGCACCCAGGCACTTTCTACACTGTGACATATTCCCCATTCCCACTCAGTCCTCCAAAAATTGATTCCTCCTTTCACCCATCCTTGGAGGCCAGACTGGCTGCACCTGCTCCTTGCTACCCTATCTCACTCTATCCACTGCTCTAAGCAGTCACTTCCTCTCTTTTTCTCTCTGTTTGCCCTCTACATTCTTCTCTTCCTTCTGTCAGCATGGTCTGTTTTCCCCAAGGAGATCAGCTATCTCCCTCCCTCCCTCCTCCCCGCCCCCCATAATCCACCCATCCTCTTCTTATGGAAACACGGCATGAACTAAGAGCTAAACAAACCAAGAATAAAATATGTCATAGTGGTTTTCTTCCATAGCTTCATAAGATCTAAGCTGAGACAAACTCTTTAATATTCAAAAGATATTTAATGTGACAACTATATCCAAACTGTTCTTTTCTGGTTTAGAAATCATGCATATCATACTCAAGGTTGTAAATTTATCCATGAATGTTGTAATCTGATGTAAAAATAGCAAGTTGATTACTGTTTCTTTATCAATTGGTCCTGTTAATTGCTCAGTCTTGTAGTATTCACTTTTTAGTCAATACCTAACTTATGAGCACTAAGGAAAGCAGAGTGCAAGGAGAAAGCTCTGGACAAGTTTCCAAAGTCATCTTTCGAACTGGCACAAATCGCTGTAGCGCTCTCTACTTTCACTCCTGCCCCAGCATTTCCATTGCTCGTCACAAATGAATACTAACGTGTGAGCATTTTTTTACTGACTGTTTCAAAAGCTGGGGCTTTGTGTCATTGGATCTGCTGCTTTCCTATTGTAAAGTCTCTTTCTGCTCTGCCGAACAGGCCTTTTGATGAGGTGTTTAAGGGTTTTAGTGAGATCTCAGTGGAAAGAGATGGCAAGCCCTCAGCAGCTGTAAGCACTCTTGAAGCTACCTGCTATAGAGAGATGTTTTGACTCCTTTCACTGTACCTTGGTTGCTTAACCACAGCCACACACAGAGGGAGATATTGCAGATTGACTGGAAATACCGTGCTCTCCAGAGAAGCTGGGCTAAGGCTGTGTTATAGTGAACGAAGGAGAGAATTTACCAGAGTATAACAAATATGCAAGGTATTCTGCTTTTAGAAGAATAAAAAGATAGTTTTACTATAAAAAGCACAATGATATTATGAGACAAAGTATACAAGCTCAGGTGCCTGATATGGGAAATTCATATATCCAAGTACATTTTGGTAAAAATTACAAATTCTTTCTCTCCATGTAACATCTTAGAAGATAACTGCAGTTACAATTCTATTGTTTATTTTTGTTTTTTGTTTTTTTTTTTTACAAAAAGCCAACACCACCAACAAACCCACCTTGTCTTCTGCAAAGCTATCTTCATGCCTCTCCATAAAGAGAATTTTGTTCAAACATGAATTCATTTCTCATACCACTATACTACATCACAGTGATATTCAGGTTAAATTTTATTAGATTATGGGAGAGAGAAGTCCAAAACATATTTCATGTCATCATGTTAATTTCAAGCTGTTGCCCTCTATGTCAATAACTGGCCGGACTGCATGGACCTCTGCCTAGCAATGGATGAGGAGCTGACCAAGAGCTTTTGGGTCAGGATTAAAGGGAGGTCAGGGAGACGCAACACTATATTGGGGGTCTGTTACTGGTCATCTGACCAGACAGACCAAGTGGATGAGGCCCTCTATAGCTAGATAGGAGATGCCTCACGTTCACAAGCCCTGGTCCTGATGGGGGACTTCAAGCACACCAATATCTGCTGGAGGGACAACACAGCAGGGCAGAAGAAATCCAGGAGGTTCCTGGAGTGTGTCAATGGTAACTTCCTCCTTCAAGTCATAGAGGAGCTGTGCTGGACCTTGTTCTCACCAACAAGTTGGGGCTTGTGGGAAAAGTGAAGCTCAAAGGCAGCCTTGGCTGCAGTGACCACAAAATGCTGGAGTTCAAAATCCTTAGGGCAGGGAGGAAGGCATACAGTAAGTTTGCTACCCTGGACTTCAGGAGAGCAGACTTTGGCCTCTTCAGAGATCTGTTTGCTAAGGGCAGATTGTGCCTGACAAATTTGGTGCCCTTCTGAGACAGAGTTATAGCATTAGTGGAGAAGGGAAGAGCAACTGATGCTATCTACCTGGACTTGGGCAAAGCATCTGTCAGTGTCTTGGTCTCTAAATTGGAGAGACGTGGATTTGATGGAAAGACCACTTGGTTGATAAGGAGTTGGCTGGATGGCTGCACTCAAAGAAACAATTGTGGTCAACAGCTCCATGTCCATGTGGAAACTGGTGATGAGTGGCATACCTCAGGGGCTGGTATTGGGACCGCTGCTGTTTAACATCTTTGTTCCTGACGTGAACAGTGGGACTGAGTGCACCATGTCGTAGTGCATCCTCCCCCCTGCTCCTTTCCTTTTCCTGGATCTCTTCGACAGACAACTCCAGTTCCCAGGCCTTGACCTTGTGCAATGAGCTGAGCAGTGAGGCGTCCCTTGACTGTATCAGGAACTCTTGCATGGCTGATGTGGGCAGCAGCACTGTCCGTATCAGAAACATTGATAAACACCTGGCCTTGGTGGGAAAACAAGACTGAAGTGAGAGCGAGATGATCTAATTGTGGCCAGGATGGAAATTTACTGATGGTTAAAGCCCAGCATTTCCCTCTGACTGGGACACCTTTCAGAGCTCACAGCTCTCAAATCTGTGAAAATCTGTGTGTGGACCATCACCAAAAGGTGACAATGGGACCTGGGCTGAAATCCCTTACTCCTTGAGGCTTAACCCTCACCTGTTGAAAAATGCCAGAGAATTCGGCATGAATATTTCGCTGAACTCAAGGGGAATTTTTAACAGGTATACCTTTTGTACATTTATATGAATAGTGTGTGTGTGAATAAATTCATTTTGTAAGTGTTACTAACAATTTCATGATTTATCTTAAACTGTGAATGAACCTTAAGACTTAAACTGTTGACCAAATCTGGGACTAGGATCGGGTCTAGCCAACCCTAGACTCCTCTCTGAGGGAGTTTAGAAAGCAAGGGGATACTTTCCAAAACCAGTGACTCAAAGAGAGGGTCCTCCTTACCCTTTTATCCTTTTATTCTGTAAAATCAATCCTGTCCTGACTTTCCCTGATAGACTCCTTCTCCATAGCAATAGAGTGAACCGTGTCATTTTTGAACCTTTAACTAAATCACTATTTAGAACAAATTTTGTCAAATCACCTTGATAATCAAGTAGTAATTGAGTGCTTTCAGATATCACAATCTAACTGTGATTTGCCATAGGGGTGTAAATACACTCTAGACTACTGTCAAATCACATTCTGCAAAGCCACTCAAGTTGTGATTAAAAAAAAATAAATTTGTGACACACTCTCAGCAAGTTTGCCAACGACACCAAGCTGTGTGGCATGGTTGACAAACTGAAGAGAAGGGATGCCATCCAGAGGAACTTTGACAGGCTGGAGAGGTGAGCCTATGTGAACCTCATGAAGTTCAAGAAGGCCAAATGCAAGGTCCTGCACATGGTTTGAAGCAATCCCCAGCACAAATACAGGCTGGGCCGAGAATAGATCAAGAGCAGGCCTGAGGAGAAGGACTTCAGGGTGGTGGCTGATGAAAAGCTGGACATGAGCAGGCAATGTGTGCTGGCAGCCCAGAAAGCCAACTGTATCCTGAGCTGCCTTAAAAAGAGCATGACCAACAGGTTGATGGAGGTAATTCTGCCCATCTTCTCTGCTCTGGTGAGACCTCACTCAGCATACATCCAGCTCTGGGGCCCCAAACACAAGGACATGGACCTGTTGGAGTGAGTCCAGAGGAAGGCTACAAAAAGGATGGAGCACCTCTCCTATGAAGATAGCATGAGAAAGTTGGGGTTGTTCAGCCTGGAAAAGAGAAGGCTCTGGGGAGACCTCATTGTGGCCTTCTAGTACCTAAACAGGGTCTCCAAGAAATCTGGAGAGGGACTTTTTAACAAGGGCATGTAGTGATAGCACAAGGGGTGATGGCTGTAAACTGAAATAGAATACATTTAGACTAGATATCAGGAAGAATTTCTTCTCCATGAGGGTAGTGAGACACTGGAACAGGCTGCCCAGAGAAGCTGTGGATGCCCCATCCCTGGAAGTGTTCAGGGCCAGGTTGGGTGGAGCTTTGAGCAACCTGGTCTAGTAGAAACTGTCCCTGCCCATGGAAGGGGGGTTGGAACTAGATGATCTTTAAGGTCCCTTCCAACCCAAACCATTCTATGATTCTATGATTCATTTTCAGGATACAAAGTTAATTTTGGGATTTACAATACGTTGGGACATATATTGGTCATTATTTTATTTAGAATAGAAAGATTGGATGAGAAATCAAACTTTACACACACTTAAAACAAAGCTCCTTTTTTGAGTTATTTCTTCTCCAAACACCCATAGCTACTAAGAAGAAAAAGAGTCTAAGTCTCCTGCTGCCCCGTATTTATCTTTCCTTTTCTCAGTCCCTTGAAGAACTGAAGTTCCTTGCTGCTGCATATTTTAAGATGCATATTTATTCAAACAGTGCCATAAAGTATAAATCAATACAGGGTCAGGTTTAATTCAGCACTTTTGTTAAGATCAAAGGAGTATTGCTGATATTTTATTTTTAATGTTTGCATTGAAATACACCTTTTACTTATGTTTAACTACACAAAGAGCAGGCTTAAGTGAATTTTCAAGCCCTTTGGTTATGAGTTGAACTTATGAATGCTAAATTAACCATTACTGTAAGTATTGCTATACATATGTCTATAAAAACTACTGTTCTTTATTAACAGAGAAAACTGAGTCTAAATTGACTTTTTTCTTAATTTGTTTTCTCCATATTAATCTTATTTAAAATACCTCTGAATTTAATTAACATTTAACACAGAAATTGTATTTGGTAATTGACTTAATTTTTTTACTAATTGGTTACATATTAAATACTCATTTTCCATGAACACTGTTCATTACCAAAGAATAATAATTCTAGTGAAGAGAATATTCATCCTTCTATTGGAGTTATTTTTATTTTTAAGTTAAAAAAGCAAATATTTTTATTGAATCACCTCTAAGTTAGGATTATTACGACCAATCAGTCTGCTTTTCTTACTTGTTATATGTAACTACCAGTATATTATAATTCATTGAACAGCATTGGAGAAGCCAATAGCAAAATTCTGTTATTAGGAAAATAATTTGCCTTTGTTTAAACAATGATTACCAGCCATAGATGTCTGTGTGGTTAATTGCTTAATAACAGTATTTACTTGTACAAATTGAAACATTTTCTTTTTTAAATTAGCTATGACTTATGATCAACACCTATAGAGACTTTTTTTTTTTTTTTAATTGTGATGTTATTTTAAGAATTAATTACAGATTCTTTTTTTTTTTTTGTTTTCAGTAGAGCATCCTGTTCAGGAATAAGCATCTTGTGAAAGAATACGAGCAAAGAAAACTGTAAATGAAAAAAACACTGTCAGAGACACTGAAAATCGTTTGCTGTATAATGTCTGATTTTCTACAACATGGGACAAAATTGAATATTTTTTCTTCTCAGGTGATGAAAGCAGGACACATTTCCCTTCCAGGTTGAATGTCTGGAATCCCAGTCCTGCAAAGTTCATGTCTCCCATACTGTATGTAGCATAAAGATCCTGACCTCTCAAGTTGAGAGTATGGATACACTCATGCAGAACGAAGCATTGCATATAGTTGCACACATAAAATAGAAATACCGAGGCCATTTTACATACTTCCTTCTACTTTAAGGAACACAAGATAAGTAAACCAAAAAGATTACAATCAATGTGTAGGAATAGAAGTCATGTACCTTCAATGCTAGAGATCTATAGGTGATCATCATTCTGATAACATGCAAGCTACTTATGTACTACCTTCTGTGGCCTTCCTCCTGTTACTAGAAAAGATCACAGTCTTGCATTTAGCCTGTCATGCTATGTATTTTTATATGGCATATAAATACGATGTTCTGAACTTCTGTGCATGATCAAATTCTGACTGTGCCATGACACCTTTACCCCTCTACTTATTCCTGTATGCCTGCCTTATAATTGGAGTCTAGCAATCTCAGCAAGTGTGGGTCCTTTAAATATGGGTGAAGCTTACTACAGGTAGTTTAGTAATTTGGCTGATGTTAGGAAAAAAACTAGGACTTTTTTTTTTTTTTTGGGCATGTGTACTGGTAGATAAATGTTTACATATAAAAGTTATAAAAAAACTTATTTATTGATCTATTCAAACAAAAATGTGTTCAGAACTCCTGAATTTTGTTTTTCTTCTCCTGAAAGGAATTACACAAGTCTGACATTTGGAGGAAGACTTAGATATAAGTACCTTTCAGAAACCCTAAGAAATCACTCTAACAGAAAACACTGAGCATTATATGCTGCAGACTGACTCAGACTCATGTTCCAATATGGTCATCCTGATTTATTAGCATGCTCTGATTCATTTGAGCAATTTTATTGATTGAGCTTTGAGTGTTGCTGCCTTTTCCTTGACCCTATCTTGAAAATCGTGTTCTTGACCAATCACATTGCCTTGAGGTGGAGCGTACTTGGAAATGTTGTCTGAGAGCTGCTTCTGGGATGCTGGTAGAAACCCTCAGCCCAGCTGGCCTTCATAGCATCCTACTGTTAGAAGTATCTTGATACTGCCACGATAAACCTTGCAAAGAAACCTGGTTTGCACCAAACCCCTCCATTGTCATTTTGCCCCATATTCCCTTGCTGTTACACTCCCTGGTTTTATGTAGGCTCCTCAGTGGAAAATCAGAGCACAGACAGGGCACAAGCACTGCACAGTTAATTGCATTCATGTCTCAGCCACAGATGCTATTATTTGAAAGAATGGTTCATTTATGCCTAAAAAACACCAAGCTCTTATTGTACAAGAACCACTTGTGCAGTCCCATAGTCACAGCACTGAAAGGACAACTACCAATACAAAATAACAGATCTATAAAATTTGCACTTCCAAAGTGCGCACCTTTAGCAATATTTTCTCCTTGAAGAAACCAAGCATACTAAATCATCTTGACAAACAGTCACACCAAATGTTAGGAGAATATGGGGAGTTAACATTGGACCTACACAGTCTCGTGTATGTGCCAGAAGCAAATTTTTATCTTGGAAGCTGCTACTCATAAGCACTTCTCATGCTTATTCAACTCATTCGACTCTTTTTTTCTCTTTCTCTCACTAAGCATAGGACAGCTGAACCATTTTTTAGCAATCACAAGCACAGACAGAAAAGCATATCAGTTGTGGATTGTTTGGTATAACAGATATTTTTTGTTAAGTCTGAATTTGCAGTGCATCTTGCTGGCTGAGTAGTTTTACTTCTTGTGTCTGCACTGCCCTTTTGTATCTTCAAACAGATTTTTTTGACCGTAAACTTGCTTTATCTTTGGGATGTACTTCACAGTCTTGCTGGCTAAGTAGTTTTACTTCTTGTGTCTGCACTTCTTGTGTCTGCACCCTTTTGTATCTTCAAACAGATTTTTTTGACCGTAAACTTGCTTTATCTTTGGGATGTACTTCACAGTCAACTGTCCCTCATTGACCCAGCTACTAATCTTCTGTCCTTTCCTCTGGTGCTCAGCTCAAGAACACTCTGTAAATGGAAGACACTGTGTCACTCAGGCAGATCTCTTGCACTTCCCAGAGCCCCGGCCTAATCCAGCTCATCACTACCTTTCCACCTCCAGTTCACTGGGAAGATAATAGTTCTTAAATTGCCTATCAGTGGGTGCACACAATTTCTTCTCTCTCCTGTAGTTACTCTTTTAAGATCCATCTAAGCAGATGCAAAAATTGTCTTTTTTTTTTTTTTTTTTTTTATCAGTCCTAAACATAGCTTTTTTTGGCATAAATCATCATTTCATACTTATTATGACAATGTGTCATTATTAAATATTTCATACCCGATGACCTTTTAGTGTTCCTTACTCAAAGATTCATGAAAGCTTAACATGAGGCATGTCTAATGATCCTTGTATAAACTCTCTGAAAGCTCTCTCCTACAAAGGCTCAGGCAGGTATAAGACTCATTTTGGAAACTCAACCTTTAGTCCAAGGCCCTTTGGCAGTGCTTGACAGTTCTCATTTACTAAATAAAGTACAATGTGCCAATCTCAAATAAATGTAAATTATCACCTTCCTTCCATATTAATTAAAGTCTGATTAATGCATTCCAGCAGTTGTTGCTGGTACAGTAGGAGAACGCCTTTTGTAACGAAAACAAAACTCATTTGATCATACGATCACGGTGAAATATGTCTTTTAATTTGCATCTTAAATTTAAAATTTCACATATTTTTAATACATATTTTTGTAGAGCTCTACTCATGAAATCTTCCTATGTAGATCAAAAAAACAGCAAAATTTTGTGAGCCCTCCAGTAGCTCAAAAATGGAAGACAAGTGCTATAAACAAACAGGACTGCCACATGAGAAAGAGAACAAGTAAGAAAAATAACTTCTAATAATGCTAAGCAGCCTGGTTAGAAAGGAAAAGTTATTGAACAACAACAAAAACAAACAAACAAACCAACCTACCAGCCTGACAAACAGACCTGGGAACCAGAAACATCCTTCAAATGGACTCTTTGAATTTCAGCTACAATTTCCCTATGAACCGGAGACATCCTGAGATACCACTGGTAAGTGCAAAAACACAAACATGGTAACAGCAACTTTTGGATGTGGAAACAGTCTGGGAAAATTGATCTGAAAGAACAGAAAACATTATCATTGATTGGCTGTTGCTGGTGAAAAAAATAACAGCTATTAGCTGCTCAATGTGATGTTGTCCTACACCCTCTTATATTTCTAGGATATTAAAGGGACTTTACCCACAATGGAGCCTCTCCATCCAAGAACTTCCCATTCTGCACATCGTTTTCCTTTCCTGTGTAGGCCGAAACCTGCACGAGCTTTCTACAGTATCTTGGGCTCTCTCCAGGGATGCCTGGCTGACTCTAGGCTCTGATGTGGATCATTTTTGAAGTGAGGTGCTGCTGTCCTATTGATCTCCCTTTGGGCCCACTTTGGGGTTGCTGTTTTTTTTTTTTCTTCACTCTTTTGGGGGTTGTTGGGTCCCCCGCTGGTTATTGGTTTGCCTTCACCTCTGGAGTGGTTTGACTCATTCTGAAATCTAATTTGCTTCATCTCAGTATTACATCTCCGTACAATTAGTTTATCATGAGTATATTTGCTGCTATGTTGTTGATAAGTTTCATTCAGTAATGGTAAGTTTGTGATAAGTAGGTAGTATATACCTATTTGATTGTTGCTGTTATTTGTTGTTGCTATAATAGGTTGTTGCTGTATGATTGATTGCTGCTATTATTGATTAGTGGCAGTAATTTGTAATAACTTGATATATATGTATTCATATTCATTTTGTCAATCATAGGTATAGTTGCTAGTGGTGATTTTGTGGTAGTACACCTACTTGTGGTCATTTTTTTTTTTTTTGTATTTTTGGTAGAAAAATGTAGAAGATAAAGAACTCCATGTTCTTGCATACTACAATATCCTACAAACACATAGTCGTCTATGGGCTGTGTAATCTTTTAGGTCATGATAAAATGGTGGAAGAAACTCACTCCAGATGAGTGGGAAATCCATTACCTGAGTAAGGCCTAGGTGAGTTACCTCACTCAGAGGCCTCTTGTTTCAAGTTACTTGGCCTTCACCTTTAAAGAAAAGATGCATGTTTGTGCAAAGAGAGCATGAATGGTATCTGCTATCAGTTAAATGATACTAAATGAATCACTGCTCTGACACAAAATCTAATTTAGGTGTCTGAAAAGGGAAAAGAAACAAATCAGTTTCATGCAGTGTATACTCTTACCAAAGTGACATCAAAATAGATTAATTTCAACATAAATACAATTCTATTTTTTCCTGTTTGTAATTGTTGGTGGACAGGAAACTATGGAACACTGCACGGAAGCAGCTTCATACTGTCATTTTCTGTTGCTTATTTATGTTTTTTAGAAAAATGTTTCAAATCATAGTTCATATGTAAACTTAAAGTTGGCTGTTCTTAATCCACAGTGACATACTTACCTGTATAATAAAGATATTTTTTCTTTAATTAATTTATATTTCTTTA
>JMFS01015408.1:0-13409 GCA_000699545.1 Podiceps cristatus
ATGATTCTATGATTCTATGATTCTATCACATTATCATTGGCACCACAGCTGGCTGTCATGTTTGTTTTCTACTTTGGGGGAAGCAGCGTGAAGGAGAAATTATGACATATTCTATCAATTTTTTTCTCTCTAGTTTCTGGTCTGCTTTCTTTATGCCTTTTATTTGCCAGTGAAGATATGAAAATTAAAGAAGAGGTTACACCATGCAGGGACAATATGTACCTTTCCAGGACAACTACAAAGTTCTAATATATTTTGACTTCCTTCTGATCAAGTGTATTTTGAACAATAAAACTATTGAACAGTACAAAATCATATAGCATCATCACAGAGAAGCTTTTGAAGAGAAAAAATTATTTGATTCTTTTAAGATTTCAGTAATATTCAGTGATGGATTTTGCACGTTTTAAATAACAGCAGAAGAATGTTTAATTCAATAATGGGATGGCTAATAAAGTCAGGGGGTGCTAGAAATAAAAAGTAAAAAGTGTTTGCAGAGGAGTAATGAAGAAGAATGAATAAGCCCTCAAGAATAACCTATCCAACATACGAGGGAAAATAATACATCCAAATGAAAAAGTAATATCTAGTATTTCCATATTTTGTTACTGTATGGGAACAGAAAACAGGTGTGATTTAGATTTTCAATGCAAAATTACTACAAATATTAAAAAAAAAAAAAAAAAGTAAAAGCTTTAGTTAAAAACATTTTAGCAAATAAACTTTAAAATATGTAATTTTATCTATTGTAACAACTAAATGCTAAAAAAAAATAGGATGAAGATTAAAAAGGTCAATTTGGGGTGATCTGGAAGTTTTACAATAATTCCATGTTGCAGAGCCTTTCTCTGATCTGTCACCATTTCATTATCCTTTCCCTTGTCATTTCTTTTCTCCTTTCATTTCTTTCCTTATCTCACTGATATTTTGCAGTCTCAGAGCTAAACCAGCAAAGCTAATGCAACATTTATCTGCCAAGAGCAGCAGATCCCTGCCAACCATAAATTAAGTGCATATAAACATATGTGCATTAGGATGGGAGTCAGTCAAATTTCTGGCATTTCGACTAGTCCTAATTCTGGAGGCTGCTCTAAATTCAGCCAGCTGATTATGATCATGGAAAATCAGACCAAATTAGCAACTAGGAGCTCCTTACTCTGTCTCTAAACACATCAGAAATTTCTCTGAGATAGGAAAATCGTTAGATACCTAGGCATAGGTTTCATCTACATCTAGTCTATAGCTGAAGTTGAAGTGAAAGATTTCGTTTGCACATGTTCTCACTCTACTATCTTAAGGTCCGCTCATAAGTTACCTAGAAATGGACGGGTATTTATACATTCTTCTTGTAAGTATTATCATAATATCTGAGACACAGTGAATATATTTGTGGTCAGAAATACTGTGTTCTTGCAACTTAACAACATAACGTGGAAGAACTTACAGGTAATTCCATGGGGTTTTTTGATAAAAATATGATTGTTTCATAAGGTTATCTTCGTGCCCTATAATACACTAGCTAGTATGCACCTATACATAGAAATGCAAACAGAATCACTAAAGGTATATGAATGAGAGGGTAGTTCAGTACCACTAACCCAACTGAAGAGAAGGTAGTCAGTGTTCTGCCCTCAAAACTGATTGCTCATTACATGGCTGGCTTTAGGAGCACGGTTACGACTAAAAATCATGATTGGTATTTTTAAAGTGAAAATTCCCACTATTTCTAATGGATATTTCTAACTTGCCTTCAAGCATTCCCTGCCAATTTCAGACAAAAATTTTAATGAAACTGTTGGTTTTGCACAGATGTGGACACAACATATTTTTTTATTTCTTCTATCTCCCCACAAATAGGTAAAAAAGGGAGCAAATATCAGAAGAGTGGGAAAGAAGGAAGAGTAAAGATTCCCTATATTTAGAAAGATGGAGGTATAGATTATGTCATTTATGAAGCCAAATTCCTGTGCTTTCCCATTTGAAGTCCTTAGCTTCTTTGTGATACTATCTGTTTAGAAGTTAGCTTCTTATTCTCTACAAAGAAATTTTTCAGGCTACTGATTTTGGTGTAGAAGTGCTGCTGAGGTTCACCAGGGGTTGGGAGGACATTTGCAGAAATAAAGCCCTGTTGGAAGCTGATTATATTTGTGATTACAAGAAAAATTGCCCTAGAGATCTTTGTAGGCGGAATTAGCAACCATAAAGACAGGGAGGTTTAATTATATGTACTATTCTTCTGCTCTGTACAATGTAATCGTGACAGGCGGTGCCAATTATCTGTAACATTTCTCTACTTTTTCGTTTTTTTTTTTTTTTTTTTTAAATATATTTTCGGTATATGCATATCATCTGCCTGGAACAAAAAAAGCTCCAAAGCTACAGCGCTACAGCTAAAGATGTGGGGGAAGAAGGGAGGTGATATTGAAGTGCTTCTCTTTCTTTTGTGGTTAATTATAGGAGACTCATTCTCTGCTTGGGGTGTGAATATCTTTATAAAAAACAATTACTACTAAAAATCATAGCTGGTTTCTCATCTCTGCTCAAGAAGAAATGGTTTATTATTGAAGCACATAATTCACGCTAGAGTTGTGATTTTGAGAAGGTATTTCCATCATAAGATGAAATTTCATTTCATCGCTAAGTGTTCCTCCCACAGAACTGTGAAAGCCAGAGGATCCCCCAGAGAATCTCCTTGAGAAATAACTTTAAATGGCTTCATAATGAAATGCATAAAGATTAAAAAACCTTCAGCCACTGTTTTCACAACAAAAATAAGAACACAAGATACATAATTTTGTTCTCTACATCATAGTAAAGTATGAACATAAGGAAGGAGATAAAGTTCCTATGATGCACGTAAAAAACATGCTGGGGAAGACAGTCTGGGTTATTCCTGCCTTGGGCAAAGGCAAAATCATTTGTGGGACTGCTCAAGGACCTGGGTGATGCAGGAAGATGGGGAAGTCCAACATGTACCTCATGGAGATCTGATTTTAGGTGAAAATAGCCAGTAATTTGAACTGCATGACATCAATTGCTATAAAACACCATGTGTCATAATTTCTGTAGCTGTTATATGTCATATAAAAGGTATCTCAGTAAGTCATTTGGATCAATGAAGAGCAAACTTTGATGAAACTGAGCAAAGTTCAGCAATGATGGAATAAGAACTGGCTTCAGCAACCAACACCCAGTCAAGGTCGACATCTTCAACCTGCCAGCCGTGGACAAGAGACACCAGCCACATATCGACTATAAGCTCCAGATGCAGCATGCAACAGTTCAACACCACACACCATCTCACCTGCCCTGAAAGACTGTTTTGACAGATGGAAGCCAAAATCGGGGACTAAATGAACACAACAGGCATTTTGGAGGAATGGCCCATAGCCTAAGGGAATGATATCTGTGTGTATATATCAAAACCAGAAAAAGTGGCAGTGATTGGAAGCTGTGGGACCTGAGCATGACCTAAATAGCATAAAATAAGGGCTCGATACTCTCCTGGTTTTGGCCAGGATGGAGCTTATTTTCTTCCCAGTAGCTGCTGTGTTTTGGATTTATTATGAATGGATTTGGTATGTGAAGAATATTGATAATACACAGATGTTATCAGTTGCAGCTAAGCAATCAAGGACATTTTCCAGCTTCTCAGGTTTTGCTAGTGTGCAGTTGCAAAAACCTGGGAGAGGTATAGCCAGTATTGTTGACCCAAACTGGCCCAAGAGAGTATTCCATACCATAGACGTCATGCTCAGTATATAGTGGGGGTCAACTGGTGGGCCAGGCATTTATTTGTGCTTTCGGTTGGTCGTTTGTTTAGTTGTTCATTCTCTCGCTCGCTCTCTCTGGAACTTTCAGTTCCGAGATCACTGCTGGGGCATATCGCTGTTCCATGATCACTCTCAGTTTTGCTTCGAGACTGCTGCTCAGGATGGGTTGTATCAGTCATGGGATCATCAGGTGGTGAGAAATTGTGCATTGTTTCTTTTATATATTCCATTCTCAGTGTATTTTTTATCATTAATAATACAAAATACAATAATTATTATTTTTTTCTTTGCTGTCCTGGTGAACTGTTTTTATCTCAATCCATGAGTTTTCCTTTCTTTTCAATTCTCCTTCCCCCCCCCCACTGGAGAGCAGGGGGAGTGAGTGAGTGTATTCAGTTACTATCTGGGGTTAAACCACAACAAATAGCAAATCAATGTTAATCGTTTTGTCTTCCAGTAACAGAATAAATAATAAATATCTTCCTTTAATTTGGAATAAAGGGTGATATAACAATATCACTGAAGATCCTTGTCCATTTCCCTGGAAGAATTTTAGGGGACAATAAGGGAAGCACTGTTAAGAAAAGTATTCATTAAACACATCTGACACAAAGTATCCCAAGAAGACAGTAAAACTTGTGCTGTAGAAGTATTACATGAAAGTCTTGACATTCTAAAGACACACATCAAATTTAAACTTACCTCTTACGTACACAAGTTGTACAAAAGTACACAACAATTTTTGTTGCATCTGCTTGCTAGGTACAGAGTATCATCCTATTCCCACTTCTGTTCCAGAATAGAGTGTCCACATTAGGGTGTTTTACTGGCAAAACCATACATTTAATTATAATACTATTTCCAAACAATACTGTGAAAGCAATGAGTCAAGTCTTCCTGAAGGCTATGTCTTCAGGAACAGACGAGCATATGACTGGGACAAACTAGACATGAATATAACCCAGCCACATGCCATGGTAAGTTGCCATATCCCTGAAATGGCTCCAATAGACCAGTATGGAAGTTGACAATCGTTGCACTGTTACCCACTTTGCTTTGGCCATCAAAACTATTCTTTGTCAGCAAAGGAAACTTCTGTATTGCAGTAATTTGCCTGTAAATGGCTAGAGCAAGTCAAGGTCTGCCTCATATCAGCAAC
Source organism: Podiceps cristatus (assembly GCA_000699545.1). NCBI lineage: Eukaryota > Metazoa > Chordata > Aves > Podicipediformes > Podicipedidae > Podiceps > Podiceps cristatus. The sequence continues at coordinate 4,933 of JMFS01015408.1, forward strand.
GTGTCATTTACAGGCTCTAGGCCGCAGTATCAACACACATAAAAGGAAGATGGACATTGAGGAATGATCTGTCATATGAAAACACCACCCAAGTCCTCAGCCTACATCTGTAAGACATATATAAAGGAAGAGCTGAGAAATTCCTGGAATTACTATTAACAACACTTCTGAATCATAGAATCCATGACACAATCTGGACTTCTGATAACAGCTCACTAGCTAGCCTATGTAATTGTTTTAAAAGATAAGTCAAGCTAGTGGTGGAAACTAAAAACACACAAAGCAAGTTAAATACACCCGTCATATTGTCAGATTTATCAGGGGAAAACACCACTGTTGATTGACTTATCAAACCAGCAAACAAAATAGCCTGGCAAATGCCCTAAATATTTAAGTATTTGTAAGGTATTGCAGAGAAACCCATCAGAGCAGAATGTGACTACTCTTAACTCACAGTATAGTATTATCATACCACACACTATGACATTGCAGATTGTCCTGCAGAAATGGAATAATATCAGAGAATGCCTAACAACTATTATTCTTTTTAAAACTGCAAGCAAAGCAACGTATAGTATGGAAAAATGTGTCTCTGTATGTCTATACAGATATGTAAACAGCTGTGCCTACAGTTTCTGAGAAATGCTTTAAAAAGTTGAACACTTTTTTGTTTTTCTTTTATGATAGGTAAGAATATGACTAAATGGTCAAAAGTCAAGAAACTGATTTCATACATTTCATCATTTATACTGAAGTAGGATATAAAAAAAAATGAAACAATATTCTTGCTGAACACGACTTTAAAAATAATTTATAAGCAAATATGTTGCACATAAACCAAATTTGCAGGTTTGACATTCATTTACATTGTCCGATGCTTGCTTTAGCATTTTGCAATATTTATCCAGTTAAGAGTTAAAGTTATTATGCACTTAGTTCCTTAGCACACTAACCGTATGAGCAGCTGGAAAGCACAGGGCTATCCTCCATCATTAATGACATCCTGATACGCTCTGAGATGATACCAGAAGTGCGACTACCCATTTTTGTTCCATGTGGGCCTGTTCTTCAAAAGCCATACAAACAGGCCACACCCTCTGCAGCATAGTCTTTATTTTAAGCATTTGTTTAACTTTCAGTGGCAGCATAAATACCACATAATTCTGCAGAATCAGCTGCCTTTGACAATCTTCCAGAATGAGCACAGACTGATCTTGATGACTCAAATCAATTGCATTTTATTTTCATATTTTGGTAAGAATTACTTTGGGATAAGAGTAGACATAATTTTGATCTGAATGTAGGAGCATGCAATCATGTAACCATGACCAGCTAATATGACCAGGAATGTTTAACGCTTTTAATGAGAGGAATATCACCCTCTTACGTTCCTCCTCCCATAAATCCACAAATAGTCCAGGACAGAAAATCTCATTTTAAAATATGCCATTGGAAGATAACGTCTCAAGACATGTTAGCATAACAAGATGCCCAGAAGCTCGGCGATTAGACTTTTCCTATAGGAAATGTTTATATAATGATTACCTAATACAGAAAACACACAAAAATTAGCCACTTCGTAAGAGCAACTCTACACTACAAATGTTTTGTTGATATAGCTATATAAAATAAAGTAGTTATGGTCATATAGATAGGCACTTCTAGAGGCAGAGCTACAGCAAATTAGCTGTGATTTTCTATGGGTCACTTACATGCCACCCTGAATGGCATAAAATAGGTTGAGAAAAAGACATGGTAATCTGTATCTGTAAAAGACTTCTGCAAGGAAAGATAATTTGTTTAGAGGAGGTAATTTCTTTCAATATTTCTAATTGGCACAATCAGTTGAGCTGCATTTTATATAGGACCACTTCCCTTGTCCTGCTGGCCACACTATTTCTGATACAAGCCAGAATGCTGCTGGCCTGCTTGGCCACCTGGGCACACTGCTGGCTCATGTTCAGCCAGCTGTTGACCAGCACCCCCAGGTCCTTTTCCACTGAGCTTCCCAGCCACTCCTCCCCAAGACTGTGGCATTGCCTGGGGTTGTTGGGACCCAATGCAAGACCCGGCATTCGGCCTTGTTGAAGTTCATACAATTGGCCTCAGCCCATCAATCCAGCCTGTCCAGGTCCCTCCATAGCGCCTTCCTACCCTCAAGCAGATCAACACTCCCACCCAGCTTGGTGCTGTCTGCACTTGATCCCCTCATCCAGATCAGTGATAAAGATATTAAATGGAGCTGGGAATATTATCATACCCTCAAGAAAATGAAATCAGTTTACAAAAAATTAGACTTATACAAAATTGTAAATTTGGGGTTCTTGTTATATGGTGTGTAAGGTATATACAGGATACATGTTTAAAATTTGTTACAGAAGCATGAAAACTAGAGTATGTAATTGAAAAGGAAAGATCAGAGTTTAATATAATCATACATTAAGCTGATACTACTTTAAAAGGGAAATTATAGGTAATAGCTGTCATATTTAACACAACGCTGAGGTCCATTTTCAGCACCATTTTCACAACCAATGCTGTGGCTTGCTAGAATTGCAAAGTCCACCCAAATGATTTCTGTGAGAAGAGCTGGAAAATACTCCAGAGATTAGACAAAATGTTTTGAAGCACATTCTGCAGAACTTGTATGCACTTTGCAATAAGCACTAATATATGACTCTTCGATTCAGAAGTTTTGAATCTTCAGCCTACCTGGTTTGAAATACTCTTTACTGCCACACAACGCATACTATGTCAGGGACAGCTGACTAGCTACAGATACATTTTTGCAGTATACAGGTGAACATTTTCACAAAGCCCCACAATTTAGTAACATGTTTTCTGGTATTATCTGTTTCAGAAAAAACTCCTAACTTTTTACTCTGCACATTGCACAAGCATATGCAGCCATTTCAAGATAACACTTTTCTCTGCCTCCCAATCAGTCCCCACACAGTCCTTGATTTAACCCTATAGGAAAAGAGCAATTTTTAAAATAATGATTTTCTGGGACAGTCTGTAGAAATCCTTTGAAATCTGGACACTCATAGACGTGTCATGACCAATACTAAAATGTTAGGAATACCTGCCACCTTTTTTCAAAATGACCATTTTTGTAGTCCTTAATGGTGACTCCTAGGCACAATGGTAATAAAAGTAGATAAAAATTTTGTGCTAATGTGGCTTACACTTTGTGGGATGACGTAAAATTTCACCTTCCTTCCATCTTTTAAGATTTCACCAGCTGATTAGTGGGTAGAAGCACTTAACATCAAGAAATAGTAAGGTAATTGGATCACAACAAACGAAATGTTGAAGGAGATTCAAAGTATAAGTAGTCAGAAACAAAGATCAGCAAAACACTTTATTTGTTCCTGACACAGACTTATCTTTATTCACAATACTTTTCTGGTGATAAATGAGATGTTATAAATTCCACAGTCCACAGTAAGATAAAGCTATTCAGTAAAAAGAAAATGACTCTTCCTGTTAAATGTATGAACCCCACAAATGAGCCATTGAAAGAGATCTAAGCACTGGGGATTTATCTAGGCTTTTGTAAAATATTTAATTTTTAGCATTTTATTTATAGCTACTGCTTACTTCGCAAAATTCTATGTAGAAAGTTTGTTTGTACTGATATCAATAAAAAACCCCACCAAATCCAAACATATTTCCACTGATTTCCACATGATCAAAAACCTCTCAAAATCTTCAGTGTAGTTCTTAGCTGATGCAAACTGGTAGAGTTTTACTGAAGTCTGTTTTCCGCATTATGTTAAAATTATTGTGCTTCATGTGCCAGAGTTTATTCCTGTACGTTCTGTCTACAAGACCACATCAGTTTCATAACCAAATGAATATATATTTTGGAAGTGCTTCATCGTAGGCCTTTTAACATATTCTCTAAGAATTTAAGCAGTTTTTTCTCACAGTTTTCAGAGGTTTTTAACCTGCTGTCTTTCCTAACATTTACAGTAGGGTGCAAATCTGTCTGTGGCTTTGAAGTTATAATAATACTCATGTAGTTAACAACAGGTGAACAAACTTGATTTTTAAATAGAAGGGTGTCAAATTTGTAAATGTTTCACTCCTGTAGCAAATTTGCAAACATTTCACTCCTGTATCACAATAATGATAGAGCATAATAATTTCAAAATTTAATGTATGCTATATGTAGTCTCTCCTTGAGTGAAAAAATAAATCTGATTATGGTAATGTCCACACTAACATTTATTAGATGACTTGCCTTAAAAAAATCCAAGAAAATTAATAGTTTGAAATTTCAAATAACCTCCCCTCTATTTATTGAGATTCTCAGAGGTGTTAAAGGCAAATTTATTGGTTCAACATCAAAAGAAATTAAACTACTTTTCTGAAGAGAGGCAATTACATTTAAGAAAGTAGAAAAGATGGTTACCAAGCAACTATGTTCAGCCTACATACATTGTCTATTCATAATCTCTAGCAGAGTACAGGAAATGACAGGCTGGCGCTACAGAACAGAGACATGCAGAATGATGCCATTCCTTTCCTGTGTTACCTCCTACAGCAGAGAGAGCAATTACATCCTACATGCATTGATCAGGTTAAATAACTACAGTGAGTTTGAAATATTAGGATGTCTCAGAGTAGTCACATAACGCACTGAGCATACTTCCAAGAATACAGCCAGTTACCTCTAAACCATCACTACCATCTATATGCCAGACACTTCTTGCATAGCTTTCTGGATTAAGACGAGACTGAGTTCCCTCAGAGTTTTGGAAGCGTAATTAGCATTTCAGTTTGGCCCATCAATGCTGTAATTTACAAGTCATTGTCTAAATCATGCAATTATAAAAGATGGGCAGATTGTTGTGCCAGCATGAAACACTGTTAACTTCACTGAGGCTCTGCATCCGTGTAACCTTCAGTCTATACACAATAAATTACAGGTCCTACCTATGATTCTTTGTTCTGGGCTTCTAATAAATGACAGCCTCACACTTTCCCAAAGATCCACCCTTGGAGACTTCCTGAATATGTAACAGAATCAAAGCCTAAATGAAGTCAATAATAACTCTGCCATTAATTTCTATGACTATTTCATGAATTCCTTTACAATCTTTATGGCTAAAAAACCTGTGAGATTAAGGGACATTTACTTTCAAAATCAGTTTGAGGGGGGGAAAAAAAAAAAAAAAAGGTAAAGCTTAAAAGCTTGAAAGTGGATATTGCTGCAATTTTAGCAATATGGCTGAGATAGTAAGAACTGATTTCTCTTTTACAGTGATGACAAAAGCATTTGAACATGTACTCAGGCGGTATGTTTGTCACTGTCAGCTGTAAAACAGAATTTGAAATTTTGTAAAAAACATTTCATTTAACTGCACTGTCTTTTTCCTCTGTTTACCCAAATAGATTCCTCTTGCCATAGACCAAAAAGAATAAAGAAATGTAAAAATGGTGAACTTATTAGTTGGTTAATTGAAGGAAAAGAAGGCATACGCTTCTTTCCATATTCCAGTAAACCACAAAACAACAAACATGATTAAATAATCAGAAAGATATATAAATGAGAACATCAATATTTGCCTGTCTTTAGAACATGGACTTTACTCTCCATTTTCATCCACTTTTTCTTCCTCTGATTACAGAAAAACTCTTTAGAGTTTATTTTCTTTTCCTTACTACTGCATTCAGGCCAGTCAGGAAAAGCTCTCCCCTCTTCAACTGCAGGAACAGAAGCATTTCCCACCTTGAATATAGGCTCTGTAAACATCACTATGCAAGGAGACAGGAGTGCAGGATCTGTTTAGGGGAGCAACAGAAGCTACATTTACTCCAGTACAAAATACTGTCTGCACAGAAAATCCATTTTCTTCTCAGTTGGCAAGAAAAGTTGTTCTTTAGGACTCCACACAGCACTCATCAGCTGCTTAGGTCAGGCATATAGAGCAGGCATCTTCTTGCACCCATTGTCCATTTCAGATAATATACCCTGAAAGCAACTGAAATATAGTTGTCAGGAATGTTGGGAATACTGCAACAAACAAATCTTTGGAGCAAACAGATCAAACTATGAGGATTTGAGGAGAGGACAAAATCAGCTATATATAGAAGCATTACTTTATGCTGGGCCTCTGAATTAATAGCCAATAACATATTAATTAGTTTTACCTATTTACTAGTGATTATGTATTTCTGAAACTAGCAGAATGCATCATTTTTACATATGTAATTGTATACACTCCACATTCCATTTAACATACTAAAAAACTAAAAATAGTCTACAGAAGGTTAATCACTAAAAGTAGATCTGAGAAATACCTGGTTTACTTGCAAGTTGTTAATTGAGTTAGTCATCATAAATCATGAAAGTGAATAGCTACAGTCATTTTAATAATTGCCCTTGTCATCAAAATCAGAGGTGCCTCAAAATTTTGCTTGAGCTCTTGACAGGTCAGGGAAAGTGAATACCATTACATGAATGATGGTATGTTTTTTCTTACAAAGACTAGGGCTAGATCCCAGGGAGGGGAAAATGTAAAGGAAAGGCAGTGGAATCAACAATGGCTGCATGTTCAAGGGAAAATATGCAAATAAATGATAAAGGATGAGTGTGTAACCATTGACCAGAGGGTCCAGAAGAGGAGTAAAAATTACTTACAAGATAACAGAAAGCCCCACTTCATCATGCACAAAAAATCCTTTCACAGCTACCTAAGGTTTTGTACAATTTTTATGATTTTTGTCTGCTTCAAACATTAAAAAAGCAAATAAACAATCCTCCAGGTACTACAAAAGTATTTTCCTTCATTCTTATTAGTGGCAGTGCTTCATGGTTATCTCCCAGTCCTTAAGTACATATGGTATGAATATGACACAGTCATAAAATGGGACACAGTCCGTGCCCTGGAATACCTCATCAGCACAACTCACGTTCAACTCCTGTATCCTTTGCAAGACTAATTGGTTGTATAGATATTTCTGGCTACCCTGAAGATGCCAAAACCATGGTCCTCAGCAGAAATATATACAACAGAGAGAGGATGGCCAATGTTGTCTTAAACCAAGGCATTTGCATTTTTTGCTAGTTAGGTTGTAACAAGAAGCATCTAAGGAAACAGATGAATTGCATAAAATTAAATTTCTTAGATTTTTAGAGGCACAGTGTTAACTCATAGTGAGGTAGAAATGCATCCCCAGTAGAAAACATCTGGGTAACAGCTGTTGTTATGAAATGACCAGTAGAATAATTTTTCAAGTATTTCTTTAAACAGTGGAAGAATTCAAAAGGTGTACAAAGAACCTTAAAAAAAGCCAAAGCAAGAGCAAACAGCAGGAAATTTGTTCATTCTGCGTTCTCATTATTTTTTTTAAAGTTATTACAGATTTACTGCTGCTGAGAAAGTCTTTTATTCTAATTAGAGAAAAGCTAGTGGTGTGCATCAGTAGCAGCTGTTGCAGAGTTATTCTAATGTTCTCAGTTGTTAGCTTAGGTGGTGAACTGAAGAAAAAAATAAAACATAAGATCCCAAAAAGTGTTCTCCCTGCTTTTCTTTTTTAAGTTCCTGAACACCATTCTTGTGGGGAAAAAAATGCTTTACTGGTGTTCAGCATTAAGCTCTTCTCACCACACTGGTCCTAGCACTCAATCCAAACAGAGCATTAAGTCATTTCAGAGCAGTAAGTCTCCAGCTTACAGTTGATTTCACTTGATTTGCAGGAAATCCATTTTATTGATAGGCCCCTGAAGTCCCAGGTGGAGCTTGGGATTTCTCCAATATATAATGCAGACTAGAAGTTCACAGGTCTGGAAGACAGATCTAGCAATCTCATTATCATAAGCCATTCACTCAGAGATACCTAAGCTTCAGAAACAAACATAGATATCAGGTGGCAGCTAAAGCTATGCTGTCTTTCCTCTTACTACAATCTCCTATTTATCTTTCCTCATTCTGTCCATGGGACCTGACGAGATGCATCCCAGAGTCCTGAGGGCATTGGCTGATGTAGTTGCCAAGCCCCTCTCTGTGATATTTGAAAAGTCCTGGCGGTCAGGTGAAGACCCTGGGGACTGGAAAAAGGGAAACATTGTGCCCATTTTCAAAAAGGGTAGAAAGGAAGACCCTGGGAACTACCGACCTGTCAGCCTCACCTCTGTGCCTGGGAAGATCATGGAACAGATCTTCCTAGAAGCTCTGCTAAGGCACACGGAGGCCAGGGAGGTCATTCGAGACACCCAGCACGGCTTCACCAAGGGCAAGTCCTGCCTGACCAACCTAGTGACTTTCTATGGTGGTGTGACAACCGCAGTGGACAAGGGAAAACCAATGGACATCATCTATCTGGACTTCTGCAAAGCCTTTGACATGGTCCCCCACGACATCCTTCTCTCTAAATTGGAAAGCCATGGATTTGATGGGGGGACTGTTCGCTGGATAAGGAATTGGTTGGATTGTCACCCAGAGGGTAGTGGTCAACAGCTCAAT
>KL258288.1:0-10054 GCA_000699545.1 Podiceps cristatus
CCCCACAACCCCACCACCCCGCCCCCCAATGCCCCTTTTCAAAAATGAGAAGAAATACACTGGCCATTGTATAACTGGTGATATCATGGAAAGCCAACACTTTGAGACCCTGAAAAAGAAGGTAAGGAAGGAAATGGAAAAAATGAAGAAGAAAATCAGACAGATGGAGAGACTAAAGGAGCTGGGCAAACCCCTGCAGGACAGATGACTAAGCTTTCCATTCCAAGTCAAACAGCTCCATTTTGGGACAGCAACAGGTTTTCATTTAACCTCCCTAAATTTCTTGAATACGCTCTGTGCTCCCTACAAGAATGTGGCTACTGTCTGTGTTTTAGACTAGAAAAGCAGGCCGGCTAAAAAAAACCTTTGCACAGTATGTCAAATACTTTATGTGGCTTTGATAGAAGAATTTGCTCTTGGTCCTGCTGGATATCTGGGAATAGGCACTTTGGTGTGAGCATAAGCATGCAGGGAGGTCTGGACCTCCTAATTAAATTGTCATGTTTGGGACCCACCCAATAAAACTGGACAAAATCTGCTCTTAGATTTGAAGAATGGAATTTTCCAAGGAGTTTCAGCTCTGCTCACGAAGAAACCAGTGAGACCAGCATTGGGCTATGCTTCGAGGACAACATTGAAGTCTCAGTGTCCACAGGGAAGTGCTTCAGGGGAGGATCTCCCATGTAGGATGTGCTTGCTAAGCCTTTTTGGCTGGGTGGGGGCAAAGGGTTTTTCAGTTCCTCATGGCTGTAAACCTTCACCGCACCAGCAGTTGTGGAAAGTGACTATAACAGAAAGGCAAAGGTGAAGGCAGTGAAATTCTTAGTACAGAAATGTTGAAGAAAATATTGAAATTTAAAATGAAGGAGGAGGCAACCTACATGTTAATATGACCCTTCCTCAACCCTCTGAACTCCTGCCTCCTTCTTCCCTGCAGCCTTTTCCTACGCTTTCCTCATTGCCAACCATCCCACTCCTGTCCCGGGAGTGACTGAAGCTTGGCTTTATATTTGGTTCCAAATTTGAAAATGAAGGGGCTGGCTGACAAAAAAAAAAAAAGCCAAATATACAAGGGTGATTGCATTCAAGAGCCCGATGAGCTGATAGGGAGGAGTGGGGTGGGGTGAGGGGAAAGACCAATGTAGACCATCAGTAGACTCTGGGAAAGGTCCCAATGGAAGTAGGAGTCAGACACTGAGTCAAAGGGGAGGATTTGCCCAGCTGTTTTGGACTGATTTTCCTTTGCCTTTTCACATTTTTTTTTTTTTTTTTTTTCAGTATAATGCTGGATTTCATTTATTTATTTATTTATTTATTTATTTTACTGTTGAGAGATAGGAGTCCAGAAGCCAGTTGGAGGGGTCGTTGCAGAGGAGAAATACTTGCAGGTGGTGCATACTCCTGCTGGCGGTGTCTCAGAGCCTTTGCGGTTAGGTTTATGGCTGTTGTCGTCGGCTGAGCTGCACTGTGCTGTGAACCATATGATCTGAAAGAAGTAACCCTAAAGCTGCTTTGTAAATCAGAACCACTAAGAGCCGGGCAGGGGACTGTGGGTCAGAAGGAGGTAGAGGTGCAGCTGTGTGGCAGCTCTGAGCAGCTGAAAGGATGCTCTTGTGCTATAACCTTTAGCCATACTTTCAAGGCAGAGAGTGCAAGGGCAAGGGAAGGAATAAACAAAAAATTACCTTTTTCCCTAAACAAGTAAGTAAACCAGGAAATTAATTTCCATAATTGATTAAGAAATTATTTCAAAGAAAGCTTCCACAGACTCAGAGAAGATAAATCTGACCAGATTCATGGTAGCTAAAGTGATGCTCTAGGATGGCTCAAAAAGTTCCCACACACAGGAACTCGGAGGAGGTATCACATCTGACATGTGCCCAAGCATTTGCTCCTGGTCATGTTGGAAACACGTTACCAGGTGGACAGTTCTTAGGTCTGACCCAGTACAGTTGCTCTTGTATTACCAAGTGCCCGCTGTATCAGAAATGGAGGAGGTCAATGCATCCAAGATGATGTCATTGAAGTCAACCTGTCTAATGGCAGGGAGGAAGGAGTTACAGAAGTTGAAGCAGGGAAAGACAAGAACATTGCAGCCTATTTCTCAGGAAAGAAGGGCTCCTGTGCTCCACAGGGGCTGATTGCACACCAACCTCGACTCCGAGGTCACTGCAATTTTCTCTACTGTCCCTGAGAGGTTTGAGATGAAGCCCATAGCAGATGGGAGAAAATGACTGCGAGGTAACCTCAGCAGATGAGCGGTGGAAGGCATGGGTGTGTGCCATGCATCATGAGGATGTCTCGCAGATGTTTTTGTAGGCCCTTCTGCAGTCATTCTTTCCCTCAGTGACTTGACTCCCACACTTCAGTTTCTTGTAGATGTGTTCTCCTTATGACACTGGTGGCTACACCTGATTTGCCTGCAAACTCTGTGAACCCAGAAGCCCTCCTTAACGGCCCTATCATCTCACAGTCTTCCTGATTATGGTTGCTCATCTACTTCCTGAGAAAAGAAGACACTCCCGTTCTGCAGAGGAAATTTTACTCATCCAAGGGAGCACACAACAACTAACTACCACGCTGGAGAAGAGCACGAGTCCCTCCACACTCGTTAGGGCTGATAGCTGTCCTTGTCCCCATCCACCAGCAGTTAGGGAGGTTGTCAGTGGGGGGAGGAAGCAATTTCCCACACAAAGCAAGCACCAAGTGAATAATGGGAGAAGTGGGTGCTGCTAATGATGTCACCTCAGACCATGGAGTGACATACTCAGGTAAAAAGATTTAAAAATAAACAGTGGCTGAGCAGCTCAGTTTCACTGGAGAGGATGCAGGAGGAAAGCTTCCTTTCTCCTGTTATTTGGGACTGATGAATTATGGTCAGAGGGTGCTGCGTTGCTGCAGGGGAAAGGGAGAACAATGGTTAGGTGGGCTCGTGGGGGGTACGCAGCCCAAATGCTCTCTTCTCCAGCGTCCTCCCCACGCCGCTGCCTCCTACTCCCTGTGGCAGGATGGGATCCAGCCGCAGGCCTCCCCCATCTCTTTCTCACCATGGCAGGGAAGAGCTTCGCCTCCCCACCGCTGCTGAGGCAGTTGTGGTCCCACTGCGGGCAGCAGCATCACCCACCGCTCTGAGGCGGAGCAGCTGGCCTCCGGCAGCGGCACAGCTTCCATGTCAGGCAGCGAAGCAGGTCAGCCAGCGACACGCTGCAGTACACCGACGGCTCACTCTCACCTCATCGAGAAAGCGGCAAGCGTGCAAGAGCTGCCTTTGGGTGCCAGGAGCTGGGGAGCTCGCATCTGGTAGCACTAGAAGTGTCTCAGAGAGGAGGGCTGTCTCCTAGCCCCATGCAAATGCTGGGAAACCTGCTCCCAAGAGACCTCACCTATTTCCTCTTTAAAAAGATTCACCTCATTTCAAGTGGAAAGAAATGCCCTGAAAAGGTGTTGGGGGTTCTGGCTTCTTCAGTTAGGATGATGCCTTAAAAAAAAAAAAAAAAAAAAAAAAGGAAAAGAAAGAAAAGGTCATTAAAGAGGTGCAGGCTCCCAAATGAAGCCAGAATCTTATCCGTTGCCAGCACACCCAGCACCCAGTGCTGCTGCTGCTGGGAACAGCTGCATCCAGGCAACACCCCAGTGTCTGGGAACTGCCCGTGTAAAGAGATTATTGTTTATCCTTTGACATACAGAGCCATTACCTACCTAAGCAGCCTTGGCTTTATACTGGGCATTATGCTTAATTCTATTTTTCTAAGAGAAATAGGATTATTCTCTGAGAGTTCATCATTATTAACTTCATTGAATGAATTACCAAGACTAAAGATACATAGTGATTTCTGATCCCTCGATATTAGATGGGGGCAGCTGACTGGAATTTGCTGTTTTCTTCGTGAATTCATTTGATGGTGTAGGTCCTTCTCTCAGCAAGTGAATGTGCGTCTCAGGTCTGTAATCAGGATTTTTTTTGTTTCTTTGGGGATCATAAATTCCTACTGGTGTATTTGCAGCTATTTATTGCTTCTTTTGAGAATCACTGTTGCTGATAGAAAATATCTGATGAAAGTTATGTATAAGGGCAAGGTACAATTTTATGAAAAGCTGTTTACATGTGTATTTCTCCTCACTTGGCCCCGGCCACCCATGCTTGAAGGAACTTTGCTTCAAGCTTTTCCATTTTGAATTTCTTTCTTTTGGGTTCTACTCTGTTTCATTTCCAGCCAAGTTACATCTCAAGCAAGTTTAAAAGGCCCTTTTTTCTTTTTTGATTTTTGATTACAAGAATTTTTATTTTTTCCAGCATCTCAGCCTAAACTTAGAGATTCTGGTGCCAAAGATAATGATAGTATTCCCTTTGATATTGAATCATCCGGTGCTGCAGCACCAAATAATTGAAATTTTCTTAAGCTCTCCAGCTTCCTCTGTGAGGGAACACTCTTTTCTCTTCTGAACATAGGGCTAAATCTAGAATGCTTGTTATGCTTTGTTTTAGCCATATACATCAGGCTTGGCTTGATTTTCCTAGGGCTATATCATTATAAGAATTAGATTCACCTTGCAGGAGAACTATTAAAGACTTACATTTACTGAGGCTCCTAATAAAGTGACATGCTAATTCTGTGGAGGGAATGGGAGCCACCGGGAGTTCTCAGAGAGCTTCTGAGACAGCGAGCGTGCCCTTCCTGGACTGCAGGTATCAGCTGTCCACACCTGATCCTTTGCGTGTGCCCCTGCATGGGTGGTGGCCATTTGAAGAAGATTGTGTCTGGCTAGGAGTGCAGCAGGGCACAGGTATCTGCTCAGACCTGGCAAGGTGGGGCTGCCTTCCCCATACAGCTCCTCCATAAGGCATTAAGTGGAGCCATAAACTTTTATTCCAAGATCTTTGGGGCAAGGAACATCTCTGATCTGGGCTTGTGCAAGCCCTTGGGCAAAGGGGATCCTGCCCATTAACTGGAACTGCAAGCTGCTCCAGCAATACAAATAATACGTCATTAATAATTCTGACGGGCAGACTGATGAGTTTGGATTCCTCACGTGGATCTCTCATCCCATGAAAGTCAGTTGCACATTTCCCATCGGCTTCAGCGGGGCTGGGATGCATCCTTTCCTTTCTGGCTGTACGCTGCTTTGCAAATGGAAAACTATTTGAAGTTCTGTTTTGGTGCCTCAGACTCTGCTTCCTTTCCACTTTAAGAACACTTCACTCCAGCCAAAAGTTTCCTTTGTCTCATAGCCTCGGGGAAAAAAAAAAAAAGGAAAAAAGAAAAGCTTTCTCCAAATAAGAACATGAGCAACAGAAGTGTTAGGAGAAAGGATCCACTTACAATCCAAAAGAAAAGAAAAAAAAAACTTTTCCCACTGTCTAGATGTCCCAGTCAAGGCCAAAAGAAAGCAGTCAGCTTTGCCAGCAAAATCCTAAGCAAAAGAAATAAATGACATCCCTCTGGTGCCCCTGGCCGTATGAAGTATCCGGCTTTGCTGCTGTTCTGCTCCCCTTCTGCTTCCAGTGCAACAACTGCCAAATTTGTCCTGCCTTGTAGGCATAACACATCAAGCTCAGGGAAAAACCAGGTGCTGAGATGAATTCTGGAAGTCCCACAAAGGGAGGAGAGCAGCGTGAAAGAAAACACAGCTATGTTAAGAAGCTTCCTTCTAGGATAAAAATAGATGGACACACACGGGAACTGAAAATCCCTCACTTCTGTTTGCTTTTTCAGTTTGATTTCTTTTTATTCTCTCTCACCTTGCTGCTCCCCTCTCTCCTATCTCAAATGAATAGTTGTGTTTCCCGTCATAGCTCAGTTCTCTTTCAGGGCAAGATATTTTGAATTTTTTAAAATAAAAATAATAATAATAAAGGAATAATTTCTCAGTGCATAAAACAGCAAACTCTCTTAAGGAAAAAACGAATGTTTAATTTTGCAGTGGAAGCCTTGAAAAATCAGGTTTTCATTTCCGTTGACTGCTTTGAGTGGAAAACTGCATAAACATGAATACATATGGTGCACGCATGCACACACACATATATATACACACAGTGGTTCCTCATCCGCTGAATATTTGCAGCTTGAAATCACAGCTTAAGAAGTGAAATTTTGCCGGCGTGGATTTCAAATTCTGAGATAACACAGGAAGATAAATTCTCCCTTGGCGTTGTTCCTTTAGTTCAGGAAGTTACATGCTCTCTGATTTTTAGCTCATAGCCCTGAATATTATTTTGCTTTTAAAAGTATAGCTCTGAGTGTCAGGGGGATGAGCCGCTGCCTCCCTTAGCAGAGATAGTAAAGAGAAGAAAGTGCCACTTATTGCATTGGAGGAAGAAGTGCAGAGGGATAAGTTGGATGGGCTAGGCTGCCCTCCTGTATGCACAGCAAACCTTTGCACCTATGCTTCCTAGAAGTCAACCAGCACCTATTTTCTTAAAATTAAAAAACCATAAAAAACAGAGGAAAAAAAAAAAAAATAAATTAAAGGAATCAGGAAGCTGTTTTTACCAAGAATTGAAGGCCGGGGAACTGGCTGGGCGCAGCCTGCCTGCAACACCCACCCGGCCCAGCTGCAGCCTATCTATCGCAAACATCGCCGCAGTGGCCGTTTGCCCAGAAACAGCATCGGCCGCCCGAGCCCTCCAACGGAAGGAAGCCGGAGCCAGTCCCGGACCCCCCCAACAGCCCCCCAGAAATCAGCTCTGGGGGTGGGAGGGGTGACTGGCAGCTCCCAACAGGGAGACGAGCAGTGCCCATAAACATCGCTGTTATTTTCTTAGGTGAAGAGGCTTTCCTCCGCTTCCTGTGATCAAAAAGGGTTGTTAACAGTTCCTGTTAAAAGCCAGTGCTCACAGCCTGTAACTTTACACATGGGCCGCATTAGAAACAGGAAAGATGATCTTTTTTCCTCAGTGTTAAGAAATGCCAAAAGCTTTACGTTAACCTTCAGTGTTGGGATTGTACGTTTTCCTCAGTACGTTTCACAGGGCAGTCAGATTTGGTAGGGAATTGATAGGACAAGTGAATCTTAAAGCGACTCAAACTTATGGCTCCTACCCCTATACTGAAGAAATAAGCTTGATGGAGCTGCGGCCACCGCTACAGATTTTGTTTCTTATTTGCTTTTCTTGCCACCCAATATTTTCATCATAAACCACTTGTAAAAAGGTCTATATGCCGTCTCACAGGTATGGAAATACCTGCCAGAAGTCATGCCAACTGTTAGGTAGCACTGTAAAAACAAAGTCATAAGGTGTTTATTGAGCCCTCAAAATGTTGAGAAAATCAAAACTCAGGGCTGGATCCCTGAGACTTCAAACAAGAACTGAGCAAAGTATTTAAGAAACACTACAGATTCTCTCAAATTCATAGAGTCAAGCCTGGCCCTTCTCTTTGACTAACAGGTCTGCGTGAGATCCATCTTTTTACCTAGGCTTTGTCAACACTGGCTGCATCCCAAGAACTGTATCTGTGTGACAAGATCATGCACACAGTGAGGAACAAACTATTTTTTAATGCAAAGTGATCCCCAAACCTGCCAGATTTAAGGTGGCTTTGCCCAGGGCATTTCAAACATGGGGATAAATTGGGACTGTTTCAGTTCAGGGGCCTTTGAAGAGTGTAATACGCCATTGTGCTTCAGTGAAATCATGAAGTCTTCCTTTCTTTTCCACAGCAGATACTGTTGGTGTCTCACCACAGGGTGTCTCAGCAGCAGGCAAACACCGAGAGGGCACCGATCTTTGGAAGGGTGGCCAGCTCTGGCTGATGTCAAAATGTTGGCAGGTTTAACTGGAAATCCTTTCTGGTTCACCGGTAATTTGAGTCAAGTGACTTTCGTTCATTCCTCGAGCCCCCAAGCCAACTGAGACAGCAGTTTGTAGAGGACCTTTGCAGTTTTCTTGGTCAGGCTTGTGTGCTGCAAACAGCCGTGGAGAACCTCAAGTCGCTATTTGTAAACAGGGACGAAGCATTTTTAAAGAAGCTTTTGTTCCTCTGAAAGCAGTTGTCAACCATGGAAGTGCTTTTTTCTTCCCAGGAGTCTTCTGGAGATGCATTCCCAGGAGATGCAACTCACCCCTTGGAGACGTGGCCTGCTGTCGGGGGCATGCACTCGGCTTCTGCCATCTGGGCAGCAGCAGGCGCTTTGCGCCGGGTTGGCAACAGCTCTCCGGTGGAGACAGTGAGTCTGGGAGCATTTTTCTTTAGAATGGCATAGTTTGGCCATGATTCCTCATATAGACACAGCTCCTCACTGAGGCCCCATTCTCGCAAATATTTATGCCCATGAGTAATTTCAAGAGCATTAGTAATGAGTTGAGTGGGATGACTCCTGGGTTCACAGCAGACACCGAGGAAAGCAATCCTTTTGCAAGAGGAGTTTACATACACGCTCAAATGTCTTTTTCAGTAAAGATGGACTTAAGTATGTGCTTAAGTGCTTTTTGGAAGTAAAGGCTGAGAATTTTCCCACTGTCTGGGTTCCTTTTTATTTGCTGTCCATTGACAGATATTTTGTGAGGGTTGCCCAGACTCTTTGTGTAAAATTAATGGTTAAATTATTTGATTTCTGATTATATTTGCAGTTCTTCCTCCCTCTAAATATAATAAAAGCCATTACAGCCATTATTCTCTTTTACATTTGTTGCATATAAAAATACATTCCAGTGCAAAGACCTGAAAGATCAGCTTTTTCCTAAAGCACATTTTGTCTGACTTATAAAAGTTTTACGAGTTATAAAACCCCTGAAACAATAAGTTTCTGATGGAAATGATGACTAGAGCAAAACTAACAGGTGTTGATATAATACTCCTAAAAGAAGGGCACATGGAAATCTAGCTCAGCTCAAAATATGCACGTTTTTATTTCTTTGTATTACACATTTAATACCTTGGTTCTTCAGGCTGAACAGCAGCAGAAGATCATAGGAATCTTGGGTGAATTTTTGCCTCAGCCTGTGAACTCTTAACAGGCAATGTGTTTGCACTTAGGAGCGAGCAGCTTCCTAGAGAGCTAGCACCACATCCTTGGCTGGTGTAAACTGGCATAGCCCTAAAGAAGTGGAGGGAGCTGATTTAATAATAGTTAAACACAATAAGACACATCTCTGTTTTGAATTGTAGCCTAATGTGAGTTTATTGATGTGGTGGTCTTTACGAGTATTGTCAGGCTATAGGAAAAAAAGGGACAAATCCCCTCAGTTAACTTCTTTAGGCTGGATTTGCCCATCTGATCTTTGATCCCCAGGATCCATATGTTGGTGGAGCCTGCATTTACTGCGTAGACACGAGGTCAACTAACAAAGCTAGCCGCAGGCCAAGGCAACACCTCTGTATGCTGATAGCTGCCTCTTTACTAAACCCATTCCCCGCAAGCCCTGCACACACGATGGATTTGAAACCCGTCCTGAGCGATCCTCACAAAGCGGAGGCGTGTAAGAGAGGCGCCCGAAGCTGGTCGGCACTAGTGCCCCTGCTGTGCTCCTGGCCTAGGCTGCGCCTTCCCCGGCGCGGGACACCGCATGCCATGGTCTCTTCTCTCACATGTTTCTCTCCTTGTCTTCGCCCTCCTTGCTCATAAACTGCAGGAAACTGTCCCAGCTGAGTTATTTTAAGACATACGTTTGTGATATAAATATATGTATATAAAAACATCCTTTGCTTGGCCTGAGCAGAAACAGGAGGAGTTTGGACTGCTGCCACAGCAGTAGGACTGCCCAGGGAAGCGATGCAGCGTAGCCGTGCAGCTCCCCTTCCACGAGGCCGTCTCACCTGGCCTCGTTCCCCCGGCCGCCAAGCAGGGCCCTGCACGTTTGTCTTCCATTAGAGGCGCTGA
The DNA here is from genome assembly GCA_000699545.1 of Podiceps cristatus. Taxonomy (NCBI): domain Eukaryota; kingdom Metazoa; phylum Chordata; class Aves; order Podicipediformes; family Podicipedidae; genus Podiceps; species Podiceps cristatus. Next base: position 9,820 of record KL258288.1, read on the forward strand.
TAAGCACTTCCCCAAAAGGCCAGCCTTGCTGATTGTTCTGCGCTCTTCACGGGAAAGAACATAAATAAAATAATGAACTACAAATAAATATCACGAGCTGGGAACTGATCATGTCTTTGATTTCTTTTCTGGCTGGGCATGTCCAGCTGTGACGTCCGCGTTTTCCCTCCAAGTCCGGAGTCTGACTCAGCAGTGCCATGAGAGATCACTGCTGACCGCAGATCCTCCCTGTGCT
>KL258288.1:10085-36571 GCA_000699545.1 Podiceps cristatus
CGTTCCCAACTGTTTGCTGGGGAAATCATTTTACAGAATTGGTGATTGATGATTCAGTGCTATGTAGGGAATCCCCTTGAACCCTCCATGGATTGACTCATCTCACTGCTCATCAGGTCCACCTGCTCAGGGCATAGCTGTGGTATAAACCCACCCTCCCTGACATGGCTGAGGATCCCAGCTGGGGTGGCATATGCTGCCTGCTGGCAGTATGGAAGTGGGTTGTTTGTTGACCTTGGTTTTGTGTCTCATGACATTGCCTGATTCTGAGCAGTTCTAAATTAGTGTTAATCTAAGAAGTACCTGAACTGCTTCAGCTCTCAGTAAGGTGGCACAGATAGATGATGACCACCCTAATCGGTGGGTTTATACACATGTGCAGGTAACTGAAGTATCCTCACCAATTAAATCAAACAGAACAGGTCTGTTGTGATGCAGTTCTAAAATATCCTCGTATTCCTCCCAAAGAAGAGAGGTAGAATCAGTCGGTGAAGCTGAAGTCAAACTAGAAGGGACATGGCAGATGGCTGAGAAACCAGAAAGTCAGCTATCACTGCTGCCAGCAGGGACACTCACAGTCTAGTCCTCTCAAAGGCTGTGCTGTCAGAAACCTTTTTTCCCCTTTATTCTTCTCAATCGTACTGATTTATTTATCTTCACATGGTCCTGTGGTGACAGTCCCCGGAGTTCCTGTACCAGTCAAGGATGATCACAATGCAGTTAGAGGATAATTGTGCTCGGAGACTGTAGTGAACACAGTTGATCAGGTCCCTGCAAGAAAATGAAGTGATTCAAAGCACAAGGCTAGACTCTTTACAGCAAGAGCTCCTCTCTCTCCTCTCAGAGCCTCAGGAAAGGGCCATAAGATTGTGGCTACTGAGTCAGAGAGTAATGCATCTGAATTGCAAAGTGACACAGCAAGCAAAGACCAAAAAGAAGCAGACAGTGGAGTGGAGAGACAGTTGTTGAGACTGGGCAATGAGAAAGTTTTCTACAGGACTGTCTCGCTAATGTGTGTATGGAGTTTGCCTTAAGCATCAAGCAGAGATCACCTCTCAGTCACAGCATTGGTAGGTGGTGTTTGGGGACAATTTGTGCAAGTACGAGGCTGTGATCCAAAAAGATCAAGGTTAGGGGTGCTGGAAGAATGAGGAAAAGGAGAAAGTAATAAATCCAAATCTCTTGGGTGCAAGACAGTTTATGGATGAGTCAGTTGGGCTCTGGTGGGTATAATTTGGAAATACATGGTGGCACCATGACCAACCCAGCTTTCAAGAGATGAAATCCCAGTCCTAAAGCAGCATGTAAATAATCACTATTACAGCAAATGTGGAGCCTGCCAGATGTTTCATTTCTAGTTTTCCCCAGAAGTATCTTTCAGAGACCTGGAAACATGAGGCTGAACCTGCTGTGTGGAAGTGAGTGTGAGGCTTCCCAGGGTCCTGCCCAGGGTCAGACATAGAGGAGGTATCTACGTGTCAGAGAAGACTGGGGATCACAGGTACACATTGAAGGCTTCTCCTTTCCTGCTTGTAGGGATGTTGCACCCCTGGCAGAAGTGAAGGTGAAGATATGTACCTGGGGCTCATCAGGCAGAGGCTGGGTTCCTTGTGTGGACCAGCGGTGGGTGGCAGACCGGCCTCCCACAGCTTTGATTTAACACCTCCAAATGGCTTGAGAAATGCTGACTGCTGGTCCTCAGCTGTGCCCGATGTAGCCATTGCTTTGTGTCTTTTTGGAACATTTCTTCTGTCAGTCGGTCTGTCTCATGCCTGTGACTTCTCAGAAAAGGCATCTTTCCTGGGAGCTTTCTGAGGCTCTGAGGGAAATGAGAGGAAAATAAAAGATCCATTGAAATTGGCAAACTTTTACTTTTAGTGCTGGGGCAGGATACCAGGAGATGAAATCCAATTTGTCCTCACTGAGATCTCAAGCTGACTGAATAACTGGAAAAAGTTAATAGTTTAGAGTGTGAGTGAATTTTTTTGACATTTTGGCCTTGGTCTAACACTGAAAGTAAATTAAGGAAAAAATCCAATCGACTTCAGTTAAGCCAATGCTGGGCAGTTTTGAAAATCTCACATGGAGGTCTGTGGGGCAGTGACTCTGTTGTGCTCTGACTCGGTGCCTTCCCAGCATTGCTGTGACATTGCTTGAATACATTCAGGGTTGTGCAATGTGTTTTTACATATCTTTGGCAGTCTCTCTTTTCAGAAAGCTTGGATGTTGAAGGATAGAGGAGGAAGGCACTCAGATGTTCAAAGCAGGGACTGTATTTCCTTTTGTCCTGGTCTTTAACCTCAGTTAGGGCCAGTTAAGTGCTGTCATAACCCAAATAATTAAATTTACTTTCTTTTTCATGACACATTTAAAATAACAGATAAACCAAACCTGGTGACCCAGAGCAATCTCCACATGAGACAGGACAAGTAGCTGAGTAGTAGGTACCGCTGCAGCATCGGCAGGACTTGGACATCCCCTCCACCCCATACAGCTTTAGGGAGTTCTGAGGTAATCATGAGGGCTGTGTAAGTTTTTAAAGATGACTGCAGGACTTTAAAGTAAAGATTTCCCACTCCTACTAAGCTGCAGAAGCTAAATATATCCTTCCTGTTTACTCTCTGTGTGATTTTAGACTAATGTCCAGTCTATAAAACAAAATGCGTCTCTGGCGTCTCAGCTTAACAAGGAGCAGTTCGGCCCTGGTTAGTAATACAGCATCGTCTGACCGTCTGCCGCTGCCAAAGCTGGCAACAAAACATGCTTCAGGCAAGTTCAGGGGACAGCTGGCAATATCTGGATCAAATCAGTTCTGTGGTTTAGTTGAAACTTAAGGGATAAGGCATATGCTAACGTTCTTTCTCTCTCCTTTTTAGGTAAGCATTTCCACTTGTAAAGAGCCACCGATTTTGGAGGTTGCAGAGTGGATTCAGAGAGAGAACCTATGAAGTGTCTAGGACACATTTGGCTTTGACAAAGACTTACTTTCCAGCTTCTCACTTCATGACAGACTGATGGCTGGTTTCAGATATCCCATATTTAAATTTTCTGTTTTTCTTAATCTATGGGGTTTTTTTCCCTGAATCTTTCTGTTCATATCAAAACCTGTCGTAGTCCTGTGAGACACTCTGCATCCCACTCATAATCCGGAATTACACTCCTTAATCATGGATGCTCTGGTTTATTCTCTACCCAAAGCAGGCATCTTCTGGGAGAAAAGGGTTGCAGGATGATGATTTCTTTTTGTAAGCAGATGTGAAGAACATGAAAAAAAACGTCCTAATAGCCAGTCCAAAAGTGACCAGCAGCACTATTTTACAATACAGGGAGCGCAGCCTAGTAAATCCAAACCTCTCTAAAGTAACATAGCTATTCCTTCCTTACCTCGCTTTTTGTCTCAAACAAAAAGGTCAATTCTGCATTTAAAAAAGGCTATCAAAGATTTAATGATCGTACCATTGGCCATAGTTCAAACAATACAGGCAGAAAAGAATGTACAGCTGTCAAGTGTAAACAGAAATGGGTACAGCTCAGAAGTGCTTCAGACAAATCATTGTATGTCATCAGCTGGTTTTAATTAAGAACAGACCAAATATTCTCTCCCTTCCCCCCTCCCTCTTTCTTCTCCCCCTTTTTCTTACCCTTCTTCAGTAACTTAAAACAAAATGATTTGTGGTGTATTGTCTTATTGGTGTCTGTCCTTGTGGAAGTAAGCAAATGAATATGGAAATAGCTTGACTCAAAGTTCAAAGCATATTATGACATCCCAAGGAGACCGCAAGATTGTAATCTTAAAACTGCAACAGCAATAGGTTAGACTTGCACCTTCCCACTTTCTGCAAGGAAAGTTTTGCTTCGTGAACAGAACCCCATCATGTTGTTTCATGTTCTCATTTAAATCATTGTTTTAGAAGCAGATTTAAGGTCAATCACCTCGGTCAAGTAAGTTTTCTTCATTATGTTCTTTGTGCTAGCACCAGGTCTGGCAGGAGGGAAACCTATTTGCAATATATCCCATTTTCAGAAATGAGGCATTAACCAATACTTAGACTTTTCTGGACTGACCTGAGCCAGAGGCAATAGAAAGGAACTGAGAAAAGATGTGGTGTACACATTATTTGTTTTTATTTATTTATTTTACGTTAGCTTCTCTGGATTGCCCCTCTTCTGTGTTTTGCTGTTGCTACTGGTATGGATCTCTTCTGACTCTGAGACTTCAAAAAGTAATATTTACCAGTAAACATATTGTTGCTAAGGACTTGACACTGAAGAAATACCCTTAGAGTTACCTCTCTCCTAGTGCTGCAGCACAGACCTGTTTCTCTGAAAGTACCAAACAGCAGTTTATTGTGTTGTGTTGTATTTCAGGCAAGCCTCATCCAGTTTGCTTACAGTCGATGAGGGGGTTGTAGTCCCAAAGCAGCAATAGTATGGTCTGCACACATATTGCAACCATTTTGAAGGGTAACCAGAAGAAAACACACTGTCACAGTCAGAAGTAGAGAAGCAATGTGCATTTTGACTCGAGGGTGGAGAAATGAAGTCTCTGCAAGGAAAGGAAGTCTTATAGATACTTGGATTTACTTGTCAGCTCATCCTATTTCTCTTCGCTGTGAAGAATAGCAATAACGGTAATAGTAATAATGGTACATCGTGACAGGATTGTAAGGGAGAAGATGAAAAAAACGTTGCATAAGTCCCTACTGCAATGACAACAGTGTGGGCATCTTGTAAAAAGGCCCTCCTGCATTTGCAAGATAAATAGGTGGTGAGTGCTTCTTTAGCTGCTCACTATTGCTGCTCGCTTCTTCTGGGCACCAAACATTTTCTTTGCTGCTACCCTCAACCAAGACAGAAAGGGTGCTTTTTCCTTGGACAGCAGTTTATAGTTTCCCACATAAAAAGAATTCTTGGTAGACATCATCCCGTGTGCTAATGACCACAGAAAAGAGTAGACGTTATTAGCAAATGCAGTATCAGTTATTTCCATATTTGCTCATAATGAAGAGGCAGTAGCAATGAGAAAACTCAGTGAATTTGTGCCCACTGATAGCTCACACCAGTGTCAATTAATGAAAACTGCAGACAGGCTTACCCTGCATAAGATTTCCAAAACCTATTTTTATTTGCTAGTTAAAGAAAACTTTTTCATCTGAAATATTAAGGAAATATCCTTAGTCCCAGAATTACCTAGAAGGCAAAATGGGGTATTTGCCATATTTTTCTTTTTAAATGCTGAATTTTAACTAAAAACCTGTGAACTGAAGCATAAGGATTGTTCTTGGTTTCTTAGAGCACTGCAGTAAAAACTTACCTTGTGACCAAAGGTAATGTTTTCTAGACATTAGGTGAAGGCCAGGGTATAGGTACTTTTACTATATAGGACATGTGCTACAGCTGTGTAGTTACCAAAACGCTATATGCTTCCTGATCTAGGCCCTTCAGAAGTTAGGCCAGAGGGTGGTTGGTTTGCGGTTTTGTGCACTGGCCCCTTATTTAAATACTATTAATGAATGCTAAATATAGTGAATGAATCTCTGTTCAGGGGCTAGACCACTTTCATATTTCATTTTCCTCTTCTGCTTGTCTTTCTCTCCAAAAGAGGATAGCAATCACAATCCAAGAGTTGGGAAAGAGAAAAAAACTTGAAAATTTTACTAAGGCTACGTGGAGAGACAGATCGGTCTTGACTCTGGCTCTACAAACAGTTTAACTTGTACCAGTACTGAGGAAAAAAAAAAAAAAAAAAAAAAGAAGAAGAGACAAGAAATGCAAATGATCATAGAAACATGAGACGAATTAAGAAGACATATGGAGATCTTCATGAAATATGGACTCTAAATTTACTGGGAAGTATGTTTCCTATTTGCTTCACACGTTCAAATGTCTGTTTTGTATGCAGCAGAAACAGATTTTCTTGATATTCTGTGTGAGGTTAGGGTAATGTGTATATTAATTTATGAAACATTACAGTGTGTGTGTGTACGTATTTTGTACATTGATTATTATATATAATATGCATGTATTGTATTGTGTTTATTGCATAATGCTTGTATCAGGTTTGGTAAGCAAGACAATATTTCTACCAAGTAACATAGACGGGGGCCCCCCAGATGGATCAGAAGGATTGTCTGAAAAAAGCCATACTTTTTTACAAGGCTCAGAAGCCCAGTAAAACTTCTCTACATCCTCATGCAGCCTCCCAACAGAAAATAAAAATCCTTTATTAAATAATGTGGCCCTTTAGGGAGATATATGACATCATCTGAATAAATGTATTAGATGAATAATGCATCATGATGCACCACTCTGTGGGTGTGATTATGGAGCTCGGTGTGTGGGAGGCCTCCAAAATGGACAAGTTTTCTACCTTACTTTTATTCTTGAAGATAAAGATGATCTCAGTCTTTCTGAGAAACAGGGTGGGACATTTCCCTCTGATATCAGTAAGACCCTCTATGCAAGATTTACTCTTAAAACCCCGCAGAAGCATTATGTTACTCTCAAAGCTCCTTTTCACTTATTTTTTTAAGAATGTATTCCAACACAAACCGAGACAAAACAATGCCTGTATCAAGGGAAAATCAAGTAAAAGAATGAATTAGTTTCATGATTCACCAAATTCCTGATTTTTTTGGTTTTTAATCTCTACTGCTTACTCTGTTAAAGTAGAATGCAGCAATTACCATGTTCTGTAACTATACCAACTTCAGCACAGTTTAAGCAAAAATACACCTCGTATTACTGCACGTGAATAAGCAAAGGGGAAACGTCTTTGTCTACACAACGCCTCTCATGGCTGCTCATGGAGGTCTGGGATGATCCTAGCAGAGGGCAAAGGATTTTTGAGAGGTGGCTCCCGATGATGTTAGTCGATAGGTTTTTCTCTTCTTATTGCTGCTAGGTCATCTTTGTGAAAATCATGGGATAACGAGTTGCAAAGAATAAGATCAGATTTTAACACAGGCTTAAAGAAAGGAGAAGTCTCACAAAGTGAAAACCCCAGAAAATCTCTTCCTTTTTGTTTTTCTAAAGAAATGAAAGATCAGGGAAATTCCTGAAGGCAATCAACATTTCATGTTTTGTTTGCATTGGCTCAGGTTCATACTTGAAGCTTTATATTTAACAAGCCATCCTGAGAAGGCTAGATAGCCATGGCTAATGACAATAGAAACAATTTCCCTTTGTGGTGTCTGCTGTCACAATAAGTCCAGAGCTTTGATATCTGCTTGACACCATTCAGTAGCATTACATTAATTAGGAATATAAAAGTGAGAACTAATGCCATCTTAATTGAGAGCTCCTACTGATGCCTGGTGGAGGCTCCCCCCCAGCTTTGTCAGGCACAGCAGCCTGTTTCAGCAAGATGAGCTACATTTGCAGGAGCTTTGGTTTTATTGCCTTGGGATTGCTGTGTGGAAACAGATGTGAGGAGGAGGGTCTTCCCTCCGAGCTGTCCCTAAATCTGTGGTGTGTGGCCCCTGGGTGCCAAGGTAGGCCTTGTGGGCCCATCATTAGCGTTCTGATTAGGTTAACTAACTCCCTCATTTGTCATTACTCCCGAGTCCCTAATCCACACCAACCCACGGTCTTGTCCCAGGGATGATCCTGCCCCAGCGCCTGCCTGAGGGCGAGCATCCCCACTCATGTTTGCTCTGCCTTTCATGTCTGCCCTGGGGCTTCAAGAGCTATCAGGGGTCCCCCAGAAGCATACAGAGGTCCATCTTCTGGCCCTCTCCAAAAGAGTTTTACAAGATTTTTGAAGTTCGCCTCAGCCTCACTCTGAATGAAAAAGGAAGAGCTTCTCCGTCCGGTATTGCAGTAGGCAAGTTCCCAGTTCAGCTTAAAACTACAAGGGACAGAGAAAGACTGAGTGGTTCTAGGGTTTGATCACAACGCACTGAGTTACTGCGTTGTACAGTAGTGTACTTACTGAAATCCAGCTATGATCGGCAGCAACCAGCTGACAGCTTTCTCACAGCGTGTGCAAAATGAGTTGTAATCACCGATCTGATTTTAATAAACTATCAGTGTTGAAAGGAATTAAAAAGAAAAAAGACACCCACTGTTTCTTTGGGGAAGATGTCAACAAATAAAACATGCAGGAACACTTTGTACCAAGCATTTTTTTAATATTTTGTAGGCTCTACAAGTGTAATTTAGAAAATCATAGCCTTTAGAAAAAGTACTTCATAACCTGATTAAGGACTCCTAGAAATAGAGAACGTGAGGGTAGCATGTGGAAACTTGTATTGCCACTCCTGTGGCTACTCCAGGTAAGACATGTCGAACATTTTCTGAGTTCTTAGTTCTAGTGGCACACTTTGGTTTTCAAGGATGGGGAAAACATATGAAGTTACAACTAAAGAAATAGGTAATGCATCAAAAAATCAATAAAAAGCACTTTTCAGCCAGATAAAATCTGCTTCACGGTCATTCTGGTTTGGTTGCCCCATGTCTTACTTGTTAGCATACCTGAGAGTTTCTTGAGTAGGCTACATGAACCATGACGAATTACAGGGAAATTCCCAAAATACACCCTGCCCCCTCACTTTCTTCCCATTAGTGATGTGAGCTGGGACATGTGGTCTAGCAAGGGTGTCTGGAAACTGAGGTACCTGTACTGCAGCTCCATGTGAAATATCGCACCAGCATATCCAGCCTAAAATATTTTGCTTTTCTTTGAAGAGAAAAAAAAAAAAAGAGTTGTTACTAAAAATTTTCATTTTTACTCTCTCTAGTTTGAATGATGTGGCTACTGTGAAAGCCTGTTAAGTTTCTGTGAGACTGTCGTGGTTTAACCCCAGCCAGCAACTAAGCACCACACAGTTTCTTCCTCACTCCCCCACAGTGGGATAGGAGAGAGACTCGGAAGAGTAAAAGTGAGAAAACTCATTGGCTGAGATAAAGACAGTTTAACAGGTAAAGTAACAGCCATGCACACAAACCAAGGATTTCATTCATGACTGCCCATCAGCAGGCAGGTGTTCAGCCATCCCCCAGAAAGCAGGGCTCCATCGCACGTAATGGTTACTTGGGAAGACGAATGCCATCACTCCAAACAATCCCCCGATTCCTTCTTTTTCCCCCAGCTTTATCTGCTGAGCATGATATCATATGGCATGGAATATCCCTTTGGTCAGTGGGGGTCAGCTGTCCCAGTTGTGTCCACTCCCAACTACTTGTGGCCCCCCCCAGCCTTCTCACCAGTGGGGTGAGAAGCAGAAAAGGCCTTGACTCTGTGTGAGCCCTGCTCAGCAGAAACTATAATATCCCCGTGTTATCAATGCTGTTTCCAGCAGAAATCCAAAATATAGCCCCATAGTAGTTGATATGAAGAAAATTGACTCTATCCCAGCCAAAACCAGCACAGACTCAAACATCATTATTACAGATACGATAAAAAATTCATAGGCACTGCAAATTAACAAACTATCCTAGCAGTCGCGAGTAAACAGCAGGTTTTGTGTTCTCTAAATGACTGAATAAGCTAATGAAAAATGGCCAGAATTAGTTACATTGTTATACTTTCGAGGGCCTCGGTTTATTGGAAAGAATTTCATTAGAAGATAGAGTTCTAATCATAAAGAGCTTTGTCCTGTTTCCAGTGGAATTTCTGCCCAATTTACTATTTCCGTGCAATTTGTCCAGTATGTTCCCTCCTCTTGTAAGCAGTTATTTTTACTTGATGCATTTTTCCTGTTCTTGGTTTCCGTGACTTCAATTACATTTCTAAATACAGTCAACATCATTGGCCTTCTTACTCAGAAGCTGAGCAAAATCCATGAAAATGGTTGTTTCTACTTGCAGTAAACAGAACGGGTCAGAGGTGATGCCTACCGCAATGCTAGTGAAACCAAAGCAGAAACACATGGGACGAGCCTAGCTCTCAGAAACACCATGGTGTTGTAGGGCTCATGGCAATGTTACGATAGCAAATTCTTTTCTTAGTTATCTGAAAATTATCCTTTCAATGGGGAAGAATGGATTCAGCAAGTTTACGAGAGAAGTGTGCAAAAGGTAGCTGTGGATAATGGAGGATGTATGACCAGAACTCATGTTGCGCCGCTGTCGTAACAATGGAAAGATATCAAGCTGGAGTTTGAAAGTCATGTCAAATGCCATCTCCACCGAAAAATCAGTCTCCACTGAGGGTAGGCACTACATGGCCAGACTGAGGACGTGGGGCTGAATCCAGGGGAGGGACATGGCACTGCGATGGGCTGCCTGGTGCGTACCAAGAGCTATGTCCCTAAGACGGGATCCTTGGAGCCCAGACCTGGTGAGTGTGGGCCACCTAAGATGGCCTATAGAAAATGCTGTGGTGCTGGCCACAGCTACAGCCATGCTTCCTTCCCCTCAGGACCTGAGGTTAGTCTGAAGATCCAGCTGAGAAGTGGATCAGTCCTTTCTCAGAAAGATAAAAAAAGGAGAAAATGGCAAAATTGCTCTTCCCTACTAGCATCCACTCAGGGTTCAAATCACACCTCTTTGTGACCTGGAGTAGGAACATGAACCTAATTCTCCATTCTTCTGTGGAAGGATCCTAATCATTCGAGTAAATTGCAGAATATTTGGGGTCAGGACAGTTGCTTTCTCACTCCTGTGAGGGCTGCAGAACCCTGCGTACCCCCTGCCCTCACAAAAATCAAGTGTTTTCCAATCTGGTACAGCCAGCCTAGCCTTAAAGGATGGTTCTTATATCTTGTTTATTTGCAGTGTTCTGAACTGTAAAACACTGTACTGGGATTGGGAATTGATCCTGTCTGGATTTCAGCCCACAAAATGCAGCTGTGAAGTTAACATTATCAAATGGTTCTTCTAGTCTACCAGGAAGTATTAGAAGGTTGTAGGTTGAGCTTTTACAGTTACCTAGTGTTTGATTGAACAAGCTACGACATGTATCACTTAGGCAGTTGTTGTCAGAGAAAGTATTAGCATATGCTTTTACATCGAGGGTATGCAGAGTGCCATGTGCATGTCATATTTAATGTAGTAATAAATGTACAATAGTATATTGAATTCTCAGATTCGTAAAGGCAGTTAGATGGAAGGTGTGCACCTCGTTTAATACCCTTTACCAAGTGCTTCTTAAACAATCAATATTTAATATGCTGCAATTGCATTGTATATTTAAATTGAATGGTTCTTTGGAGCAAATTTGAGTGGTAGTAAAACTCTGGCTCTGGGCTGAAGGGGTACATTAGTCAAAGTAACAGTGGGGAAGACCTCGGGTGAGAAAGGCTATGGGACTCGCAGAGCAGCTGTGACATCTTCCCAGCTCTCACCTGTGGGGTCCTACCTGTGGCCTTCTCCAAAACAGCAGACAGTCACCATCCAGAGGTGATGGGTTAACCCCAATCCTGCTGAATTTCACTTAACTCTCCTGCCTTTGTGTGGGTCTGAGCTCTAGGGTCAGGTCTAAGTAAATGTGAGTGACTTCAGCCCTGTTATTTCTTCTTTTAATTTCACGTTACTGCTTTGCTCACTGACATCCTAGTTCAGTCCCAGAAGAAACCCAGGAGACCCTTCTCACCGGCTTGCATTGCTTTAGGGTGAGACCAGATTATTTGCAACGAAGTGCCTATTCATTTTTCGAAAACATATTCGTATTTCTCAACAACCAACACTCATGGTCGTTCAAAAATGGGAGTCGCAGAAGAACATACAAGCCACAGTGCACAGCATCACGTCTCCGGTATTGCTTAAACTACTCGCATGACTACAGGAATAGCTTGAATCTCTCTGACTGCAATACTTGCTGTTTTGATTTGTTACAGAGTTCATCCATTCAGGAAACAGAAATAATGCCATATCATGTGAGTAACTAGATGATCACAGCACACCTGAAAAGATCAGTTCTGCAGCTGAATTCATTAACTGAAATTTCAAAATGTTACCAAAAAAAGAGAGGCCGGGGGGGGGGAAGTCAGAAACTCAGTCAAACTGAAATTAGCTGTTGAATTTAGAAGAAAATCTGTGAATTTTTTTTTCAGTTATTCATTCACCACTAGTCAGAAGTTTTGTCACCACTTCAGTGATAAAAGTGGCACCCTAATCATGGTGTTTAAACTAGTTGCAGGATATAGATGACTCAGCTGCAGGTCAAAGAGCCCCTTGTTTCAGTCAGACAGAGGCCAATAGCATTCACACAGTAAGATACACCAAACTGAGTCATTGTGGGCAGTTCTCTGAATGTCATCTCAGTGCTCAGCAGTAATCGAAAAAAGACTGCTGTTAAGACAGCAGTTGGGAATAAAATAGAAAACATTCTTAGGACACATTTTAACTGGAACGCTCCTCTTGGCCCCATCTCAGAGATATGTCAAAGCACGAGTGCAGGAAGAATGCATGGAGCGCGCTATGGAAGAGCATCCGTAGAGAGACTAAATAAACTAGAATTTGGGGAGGTGGCAGTAGGTATGCAGTTACAGCAGGAAGAATCAACCTGAGGAGGAACTTGTCATCACATGAGAGCTGGGGGGCAGCCTCCAAGACAGTCAGGCACAGGTATGGGATTTACCAGAAGAAGGACTTTTTCCACACAGTAGTTTTTCCACGTTGTTTTTTTTTTTTTTTTTTTTAATCTATGGGAACTTCTGCCATCAGATATTGTGGATGCCAAAGTCTAAATGCAAAAAATGGCCATTAGGAGCTATGAAACACAACAGAGCAAATACAACCTCCAGCTCAGGACCTCCCTAAAGCACCATTGGCCGGAGCTGTGGAGGAGGGAGGAGATACAAGCAGATATATCCATGCATACCCACTATGTTTCTTGCTCTTTTTCCTTTGGTGTCCACTACTTACCATTGCTAAAAACAAGATAGCAAGCTAAAAGGACCTGACCCACCATCAACTATCTTTTAGTTCTTAGGAAAGGCTGAAGGAGAAAAAGCTTTTGCTTGAAGATGTCTTACTACACCTCAGGACAGAGCGGCTTAGTACTAGGCCCTGGTCATCCAGACACTTGCACCCAAGTGACTTCACATGTATAAGTAGGTCCATTAAGTTCCCTGGGACTACTCAATGCATAACATCAGGAATGTGCAAAAATGCTTCCAGGTGCAGGGACTCTAAAATGCACTCACTGCGGCCCCAGCTCAGCAAAGCGCTTAAGCACGTGCTTAAGCCCCTCCTGTCGAAGAACTTTGGTGTGTTTGGCCAAGCAGGCATGGACTTGTGGCAGAGATGAACCAGTGATTTACAAACATGTAAAGCACAAGCAATAAAATCACAGGATACTTGTTTAAACTCTGATTAAATAAATCAGCAACCAAGCATACAGCGCACAGCTTGCACACTGCAGTTGCAGGTTTATGAACTCCACAGGCATGATGAGAGAAGAGTCGAAATTCTTCTAATATAGACATTTATTTCTGATCTTTCCATTCACGAGGCTCACTAATTGGACAGAAATTACCTTACTTGTGGGCATCAATTTATCATAGTCATGACTGTATGCAGCTATGGTTTTACTTTTTAAAATCTCTTCCAGAGCAATAGGATTAGGTGAGACTGTCATTAGAGTATTCCGATAAATAACAAGAAAAACCTTAAAAACTCGCTGACTGCAAAGCAGAGACACTTAAAACAGAATGTAGTGTTTAGCCCCAGGCCTTGGCAACAATTGAAACAAAATGTTTTGAAACAAAGCAAATTGGCATTTTGCTGACTTTTAATGTACTGTCTTTCCAAGCAAGACACCTGGTTCAACTACACAAAACATCTATTCGGGATTACAGTCTGAGCTTTTGTTATGCAAAAGGTAAATGAGGGCAACATGAACTCTGTGAGAGAGTCGGGTTTGGTTTTTTTTTTCTTTTTCCCTAGGGTAATCTGTCAAGAAGATACTGGTTACTGACAGGAAACCAGGAGTCTTTTCAGCATGTGTTGCTTTCTTTTTTCAGGGGGTAAGGGGAGACAGTCCAGCGGAAAAAAGATGCTATAAGTGCAGGAAAATACACTAGCTGCATTAATTGAAAGAAATGCTCCCACATTTGAATATCAGGTTTTATAAAAACGGACACACGTGCATATATGAAGGGGCATACCGGTATATAAGGGGGGATTCATGTATGTAAGAGGCTAGAAAGGTACATGTCACAGCATTGTTCACATGTTACCTTAACTTTGATACTTTCAAAAGTATTTTATGAGATCTTTGCTGGATGGTGAGCATGTTGTTTCTGTGTTTCCTTGCATGTCTGCTGGCTTGGGATTGTAATGAATTCAAACCAGTCAAATCTCATGGATTATCATAACCATAAAGATGCACCCAAGTCCAGACTAACAGAGACTACAACCCCAACTTTGTTATTTAAACATATGGGAGGGTATAGAGTAAATAATAGCCTTTCCTGCTCATTCAGAACACTTCTTTCATCTTGAATTTCATTTGAAGGGCAAAATATGTCATATTTCAGTATTAAATCTCAGTCATGCTGATCAGAAGCCTGAAGAGCTTGACCAGTTTGACCATTCACTCCTCAAGCTCCTCAAGCACTCACACAACAGCGAGGTAGCTTGAAGCCCTCTTTCAAATAAAGCAGGGTGACCTGTCAAAGTACCAACATTACAACAAAATATCTCTGTGTTTGCTCATCAAACCTCACACCTCTAAACAAAGTGCACAAAAAAGCCCTCCATAGCTGATGCAGCCCTTGTTCAGGCTTTTTGGAGATTACAGGAGAGGCAACAGTTGGATGCATACGCCATGTTTAACTGCAGTGGGTTGATCACTGCTATAGGCAGAATTCCCTTTGCTGCTCATGGGCGCAGCCTCTCATTGACCAACAGCTAGAAAGGAGTTGCTTGGGAATGTTTCAACAGAAACGTATTTTGTCAGAGCTGCTGAATAGAAACTTTTCAAGAAAGTCTTGCCTAAAAGCTATTGAAAAAAATAGGAGTCGTCTAAATGCTAAACATCTCCCTTTGTATTTTCAAAGGAAAATTGGGGGGAGAGGGGGAGAGGATGTTATCTTTAAAAGCACTTTTCATTTTGTAATACAAATAAGCAATGTTTTTAAAAGCTGAAATAAAAATGAAAAAAAGGTTTGAAAGTTATTAAATGATATCTGTTTTGATTTGTTGGTTTTTTTAATTTCAAAAAGATACTTGATAGTTTAACTATTTGTCCTGACATCAGTGGATTATTATTTTTTTTTTACTGATTCAAGATAGTAAAATATTCAAAATCTTGAAAATTTCCCATGGCATAGAACAAAACATATCCTACGCAGCTCTGCTAGAAATTACTACACAGAAATACTACCCTGTCTTTATGCCTGAACATGTCTTATTGGGATGGTGAGCACAAAGGAGAAGGTGAACACTACTGTCAGTGGAAACACTGACTTCAGGAACACTACTTCAGGAAAATCCAATCTGTGCCAGAGCATATGGGTGGCAGATAAACCATGCTGCAGGTTGACGGGTCATGTGGTTCTGTGAGATGACTCCCTGGGATAAAAAGGTCTTACTCAAATAGTGTACAATGGACAATTTGCTACACCCGTCAAATAGTTATTTCTTAAGGTGGAAAGACCAGTCCCCTTTGCTGGTGGCTGCCTCTAATATTGTTATTTAATTACAATCATGACAGTACTGCCAAGTGCTCCCACGGCAAGGTGAGACTACTGCATTTCCTACGAGGTGATAGAGAAAGGGATGGGAGTAGGATGGGTAGCCCAGGCATCAAATCAGGGACTCCAGTCCCAGCCCAGCTGCCCTAAAGACTGGCAGCTCCCACCTGCCCTGGGAATTCATCCCCCCAGCCCTCTCTTCCCAAAGCTCCTCTGGCAGCGTGCCTGCCTGAGGCTTCCCAAGCATCCTTCCACATCCATCACCCCTACCTCCAGTCTCGCACATGGGAAGCCCCTGCCCTGTCCTGTGCGGCTTCTCTGCTTCAGAGCCACCCAAGCCTCCCTTCCCACCAGCACCTCCACTGCACCCCAAACTCCCGCCCCATGGCCCCAGCCCCTTTCCCTGACACCCTGCTCCCAAACCCTCTTCCCCCAGCTCCCCATGCCCACTTTCTCTACAGGAACCCACCTCCCCAGCTCCAGACTTTCCCCATCCCTGAAGTCTCTCCTGTCCTGCCTCCCATCTGGCCTCAAATGCAGCAGATGATTATGATTAATATAATTAATCCCATTCTCTCTGTGCTAACAGAGACAAGTGCAGGCACTAATTCATGTTCCTGCCCCTTGATGTAATGCCCACTTTTGGCCCCCAGCCCACACTCCCTTCCACTGGAAGGCTTTTCTCCTTTTGGCCCCTTTCTCTGTCCCAGGGTCCCACCAGAGACCCTTGGGAGCCCTGGCGTGCGCAAGGTTTGGCCCCGTCCCACAGGCCACGGGCTGCTGGCTGCCCTGGGGCTGCCTTGGCTGGCCCAACCCGCCTCCTCGCTTCCTCACGGAGCTGCCTGGGCTCCTGGCAGAGATTTCCAAAATCCAGACGGGAGCTGCAGCTCAAACTCCACCCAGATCAAGCCTGGAGGGAAGAAAAAGTGGACATGTCTGGGAAAAAGGAGCTTCATGGTAATTCTGCAACAGGCAACCAGACTTCTAGGATGGGAGCCGATTTTCTAGAGGCTTGAAAGGGGATGGGGAGCCCAATATCCATGGGCAACAGCAAGTGTGAACACAGCAAGAGGAGGGTGAGACTAGTCCTAATTTGCCTGGTCAGATCCACATCTCACACCAGATGGATGCTATCCAGGACAACAAATTACGACATATTCTTTGCTCTGACTCACGGCCTGGGGCTGGCAGTGTCCATAACTACAGGGGTAAGGGGTTCCTTGGGGCGCACGTGGAAAGGCAGCACTTCTCCCAAGAACCCCGGTGGCAGGGGTGGCTGGCAGGGGTAGGCAGCCTGAGGGACCAGGCGGCACCCTCAGCCCTCCCATCAGGGCGCTTCCCTCTCGGTTTTGGTAGTGTGCCAGCTCCAACGCTCCACGGGCATCAGATCCACAAGCTCCGACTTGGGCATCTCACAGGCCTGCCAAGAACACCATGAGGGCATGCATACAAAAGACAGAAAATTAAACAAAATAAAGACCAGGGGAGACTTGACTGTGCCAAATGCTATCAAACAGAAGTGAGAAACATTGCTGCCCTCACCCAAAGCAGAGCAAACGGGCACAGAGCGGTAAAACTGGGCTGTCACTGAGCGAGCAAGGATGGGGCTGCCAGGCACAATGGCCAGACAGGAGGACACCAGAAAGCCATGACCGTCGTGCCCTCTTTTCGGGTGTCTGGCAGAGCCATGTCCCCGTTGGGAGCGATGAGGATGGGTTACCCGCATGCCTCGGGCAAGCCATCTCAGACCTTTGGGCTCAGTTTATTGTTTAGTGAAACGAAGGCGATAATATCTGCCTCACAGGGGAGTTGTGAGGCCTATTAATGTTTTGTCTAGTGCTTTGCGATCCACCGAGTGAAAGTCCTTTATGACTATTTTATTGTTGTTTGACGATCAAAGCAAGAGCTCTAATCTAATGCCATCCCTTTTATGTTTATACCACCCACTTGTACCCAGAAGTCAGCCTGAATGCAGAGTCTCTCTTCAGCCTCTCGGTCTTTCAAGGCTGCGAGTGTTTGTCGGTGAGGTTTTCCAGGGTAACTGGCTGCTAGTCAGTCATAGTCTGAACCTTGTAAAAGAATGAGGGCAGACACAAAATTGCATCATTATTTAGCAGGGCTGGAAGTAAACCACTGAGCTCACTATTTTCTCTAGTTATGTGCTATGTTAAATAGAGAGGTGTGGCAGGCCAAAAATGTACTGTACCGAGGCAGTGCTCTATTTGAAATAATTTTTAATTTATTGGTGCTCAACCTTTGCTCCTTTTATTATGCATGGGGGGGTGTTCTTGTAAGTACATATATATATACAGGTATACACGTGTGGGTTTAAGCCACAGAAGTCTGTAAGTCACAGGATAGAAGACAGCAAATGGGTAATTCATGGATTTTCCTTACACTCTTTGAAGGAGCTAGTGTCAGAGTGTGATCTAATCCTATGGATAATTTTTTTTAATTCCTGTAAGGGAAAGCTACTGCTGGGAATCTCAATTTATTAAGTGTATGTACTTACTTCTTCTTGGACATCAATTTTACAAAGTGTCTTAATGTGTGAACTGTACACAAAGGGTCGAAGACGTTGAAGGGTGACAGTAAGTGCTCTGTTGACAGGAAGCTGTGTGGTCCAATTATTTCTAGGAGAAAAAAAACAAACAAAAAAACCCCAACAAAAAAAAACAAAACCAAAACAAAACAAAAAACCCAAAACCCCAAAAAAAGGGTAGGCAACTTCATGTCTGAACCTGAATGAAAAGGAGGAAAAACATGCACTCTATAGAACAAGTCATACTCCTGGTTTTGGGAGAAGACCAAACCCCATGGCAGATATGTTTATTTTAATATTTTTATTGTGTTGCATATTACTCCAAAACCTGTTAATTTGAAGTTCAATACCAGAGGGTACAGCTCCCTCAAACAACCTAATTCTCCACTTGCACAGCGATTCACACCTGCCTGGGTATGAAATGTGATGCTGTCTGGGAAATGGAGTTTTCTGTTTAGTGACTGAACTGGAAAGGGGGAGCAACAAGGATTTAGGAAAACAAGTTGTCCCACAGTGGAAATGTCTCGATTCTTGGCAAATCAAAGAGCGGCGTGTTTTATTTTGGATCACTCTCAAAAGATTCTCTGGAGCCAAAACTAAATGTTTGGGGTGGAGGGGATGTTTTGTTTCAGGTTGCTTGCACTTTGTAGTAAGATACAAAGGAAAACCAAACCGTTAAAACGACAAACAAAATATCTTTTTAAATGAACAAGTAATCAAGATGAAAACTTAGGAGTTTCACTTCGAACGTGCTGAAACAATGCTTTTTGATGCTCTGCTCTTGCTGTTTTCCACCTCATCTAAAACCGATCACTGAATTCTACTCAAATTTGGGAAGTTTCTGACTGTCCAAGCCTGTGTTTTTAACTCATTTTTGTTTGACAGAGCAAGTAAGAGCATGTGTCTAAATACTTTTTATAAATAGAGAACTCAAATAATTCACAACTGTGAGATTTATCATGGAGCAATTCCACAGCCTCATCTGTCAGCAAACCAAGGCCCTACTTCATGAAGAAGTGAAAATGTGCATATATCCTAGTGAAAATAAATGTGAGCCTGAGGAACACCAGCATGTTCTGTTAAAGTACACAGGCAATCAAAACCTGCATTTTCCATTTGAAGAGTAAGGGTTAGGATTTTTTTTAGAACTATTTGTGCAGTTCAACTAAAAATGCGTGCAGCAGATGAACTGCGACCACAGGGGCACTTCCAAGGGACACTAACACTAAGGCAGGTGTGAAATGGGTTGTAATTGCAGAGAGAGGTTTTGCAATATGGGTTATTTCCAAATGATTACCTATCTACTTTCAGCACCCTTGACAGCTGCTGCATGTGTGTATATTTATCTATTCATACAGGTAAGTATATTTACATATATAAGTATTCAACAGTGCCAATACCTAGTTTTTACGATTCAAAATGTCCTTCTACTGCAAGAAAATCCTAGCCTACATGACTGACAGTTCTAAGCCCTTGACCTTGAAGGATTCCTGTGGGTATATTTTTGAACTAGCATTCAACATCGTAAATCTTCCACTAACACCCTTAGTGACTCATAGCCTTTATCTGTCTTTTTAGGGTCAGATTTTCCAAAGTCCTGAGTTTTTGCCTACCTCTCCCCTCCCAACAAGACCTTCCCCTGGCTTCAACGGCATGAGAAACAGGGCAACAAAAAATTGCTCTCAAAAATCCCACCGTCATCTATTTGGCTGTTCTCCCTGCCCCATCTGAGCATCTCCTGTTACCCTGGGCAGCTGCACATGCTGGCTGCAGGTAGCACAGTCCTGACTTGGACAGTAAATGAGGAAAACTACGCGCTGCTGCCCTGGTGTGCGTACAGCATTTCAGCAAGTTGTCGGTTAGAATGACAGTAATTTTTAAAGATGATTGCAGCATTGCATCACAGAAACTACTCCCCTCTGGGGTGGGTGGCACTGATGCATTATAGGTGAGAAATCAGCTTTTTGGGGTTTTCCTGAAGTGAGAAGTTGAATACATTTGTCAGCAGGCAGTGTCCTGGGACTGCATTATCCATAACAGAAACACGAGCTCATTTTTACTGCAGTTCAGCAATGAGGTTTGATTGGGTTTGTTTTTTTTTTTTTCACTTTTTTTTTCCCCAGGGTGGCCTTTTTATGTGCTAAAAATGCCTCATCATGGTAAAACACAAAACAGGACCTTCCTTAAAATCCCACCCCCTCCCCTGGGGTGTTTGCCTCATCTAACTCTTTGGAGATCACTGTGATTCATGTAGACTATATCAATAGACTTCATCTCCCCACACCCCCTTTCATTTTCAGTGCTTGAAGAGAGAGGAAAATGTTTGTGAAATAGTGCAGGGTGACAGCAGGGTGAAAGAGATCTTGTGGAAAGCTGACACTGCCCTGGCATTTCCTATCCCAGGGGCAGGAATGTATGCCCAGCATTAATACACCCTCCAACCCAGTACCAAAGCCTTACCCAAGCCCGTAGCCAGTATCCACCAAAACCTACCTGCACAAGGAGCAGGTGCCATCCTGGGAATACATTTGTCCTGAACTTTGCCCATGCCTCTGCTCTCTGAAGTCCCCTCTGTGGTGGGCTCCTGCAGTTCGTACTCCCAGGCTGACAGTCAGTCCTGCTACAACAGATGTGAGAAGCCAGCAGCATCTTCCTCACTGAGGCGTTTTAGCCTGTGTCTGCAGCAAGCAGATGCATGCAGGACACTTGGGGCATGCCCCAAGTAGCTTTTGTGACCAGAGACTTGGCCTTGGCCCTTCCAGAAAGCAAGACACTTCCATGATGGATGGTGCCTTAGCAGTGCCTTGGGAGCTTCACACGTGTCCCCTTGATGGCTATCAGTCAGCTTGCTGCAGCACAGGCGGCAGCTGAACCACAGTTCCCGGCTGTGTGCACGCTCTTGGCCCGCTTCAAAGGCACAGTGAGCCACCAGGAAGGACCTGAGGGAAGCTATCTCCTACCCAAACAAGTGTCCTAACCACAGGGACAGAGCTACGGGGATACACTTTCTTCCTCACCCTCTCTGCAGACCTTCTCTACTTTTGATAAGAAAATTTTGATATCCCTGATGCAAGAGCTTTCTGGTGAATCAGCCCTGCTTGGCAAACGAAGTCCCATCTGCACGCCCGTTCAGCGGCAATCCACCCTTACCCGTGTGCTGTCCTGCCAGCACAGAGCTGCACCTACCAGCTGCACCCTGCTCCTCTCCTACCAAACAGCCTCGTGTATGCGTGAGCAGGATCTCAAGGGGCTTTGACCCCGTTTTAAGATTTACAGAATTTTTGCAGCTCTTGAATGTAATTTTACAGAAAAAACTTAATTTAGGTTCCAAGAAAATAACCTCTTGATGGTATTAATTGCCAGTGCCCAGTGCCCTTGAGAAAGGTTTGTCTTCATGTTTAGTAGCAACCTGCTACATTAGTGATTACATTGCAGGGTGGGTGTCTGGGGTCCCTTACGTTCACTTGCCAGTTACTGATAAAAGTCCCCTGGATTTGTGGTTTTTTGCTGTTCCCTGCACTCCAAGATGATAAATTCTGCTCACTTGAAGGTCAGGCTGTCCAAAGGAAGCTCTGTGCGTTTGTACACATCTGTGTGTGTCTGTACCTTCAAAAATCTTTTCTACTATGGCAATGATTTTCTTCTTGATGCACAAGTACCTTTGCAAAAAAAAAAAAACCAACCCCCCCAAAAAAAACCCAAACGAAACCAAACCCAAACCAAAACCACACTGATTTGCTTTCCCTCAGTCCACCAGGGCCAAACCCCTTGTGCTTCCCTCCCCTTGCCAGGAGGCAGATAGCCAGCATAGCAGTGGACTCTGGCTCTCCAGGTTGCACCCTGTCCCACTGGTGTGGCTCGGCAGCGTCAGTGGAGTTCTGCTGCCCCTGCAACTGGCCTGATGCGGTGATTTTCTAAGGCCCAGTACCCACGAGTTAATTCTGAAAGGCCAGGTCCTCAACATGGAGAAATCAAAGTAAACCTGCAGTTGCTAATCACAGCTAAGCTAGTGTTATGAATTGGTTGAAGTTTACACCATGTATTTCCTGGGATCAGCAGCTGCCTCCATTGAGAGGCAGTGAAGACTCCTGCCCAGCACCTTCTGTGGAGATGCTCTGGATTTGGGTTAGTGGTGGGATGCAGGACCTCAAAGATCTCCTGACTAAACCAAAATGAGCATTCACAAAGTACATATAGGAAAATGTTAGTGGCTTTTTTACCTTGTACAGTTAGACATGTTATCACTGTATTTTCCATTTTACTCTAAAAAAAGAATTAGGAGCCAAATTTTCCTGTCCTTTATTAGCTTCACTAGGAGAAGCTAGATTTACATTAGCTGAAATACATGTGAGAACAATGTGGAATTATAATTCTACCCCAAATTAAGCAAAGACACTAATGGCTAGATTGTAATAATAAATATATAAAAATAACAGAGAAGAAAATAGAATGGAAATGAGCTTTAGTCTCAGACATACACTCCCATAACTTTCCTCACTCTAGTTTTATTCCACTCAGCTTTATGATAATGGAAGAGCTGAAATGCAAAGATCAGAGTTAAATCCTGACTTTGCAATAACTCACAGCATCTGGTCCCCCTGTTCCTTCCTGGATTGCTCTCTCTGTCATTCTCTAAGCATTATGCTGATGATTTGCAGTGCCACTGCTATTTGACTACATGACCCGTTTATCATCTCCACACTTCAGCATGCTCATTTTTCTTAATTTAACCAATGAATGAAGTAGCCCTAAATCACAAAATGGAAATGAAGGAAAGGGCTGAACTGGATCTAAGAAAAATGCTGGCTAGACTCCTCCCTGGGAAAACAAAATAAATTTCGTTATTTTCAGTCTCAAGTTCATCACATACTTCTCAGACTGAGAAAACCTCCCTACTAGGTTTACAGTTTGCACATTGTGCAACTGAGTTTGCTCTGACTCAACTGTACAAATCAGTCATTTTTGGATCAAGGTCCCATTTTTGCAGATTAAGTTGCAGGGAAGAAACATCTAAGTGCTAGAAATAGTCATCCCAGACTTCTTCTAGTCAATTAGCCCCAGCAGATGGTCAGCTAGAGTCAGTGATCCTGCCTGCAGTAGACGTGCTAGGCACGTTCACGCTTCTGTGAGTTTCTCCACATAAATTCTTCTCTCCGTTCCCACCAAGCCCTGCAGCGGAGCATTCTCCGGCATGGTGTAAGGACCCACCACTGCCCGCCTTGCACCTGCCTCCTGTCAAACCCGCTTGCTGTATGCTCAGCATCGTTAGTCTCTGCTACTCTAAAGGGTCCTAAACTAACCCCTCATTCCTGACACAGAAGCTGTTTGCACATGCTTGATGATCCTTGTAACCCTCCCGTGTGGCCTCTTTTGTCCCAGTATGGCTTTTTGAGAGGGGCAGCAGGACTGCACGCAGTATTCAGGACAAGGACACACCAGGGTTTCACACCAGGTAGTAGTGACAGCAGTTTGGTTTGGTTCTTCCTTTCCCTGGGCGCTGATATTTCCATACCACTCTTGCCCCAAGACTCCATTTGTGGATGCTCACAGGTGACTCAGAGCCCAGCACTGCATATTTAAAGTTAAGATCTTTTTTCCCAGGGTGACATCACTTTACAATTTTGAAATTCATCTGCCATTCTTATCTTCAGCTTAATTTCCTTCTACAAAGTATGAATGAGCTCCTACATCTTAGGGTTCAACAGTGTTCACCATCATGATGCTCGTAAATGTCTTTAGAAACGGGCTAGTAGTAATTATAATTAAACCCTTCTATTGCCTAACATCAAATGCAAAGAAGTATACTACTTTCAAAGCCAGAATTTAAAAGAAACCTCACCAATGACCATTTGAGAACTGTGGAAGAAAAGCAAATAATTAAAAGCAATTGATGCCATCCCATCTCTTTGCCTGTGAGCAAAGCAAATTATCCACAGCATACCATTTTCTTCTGCTTTGAAAATGTTTGGACAGGGGAAAAAATCACTCTAGAATTCTCAGGCTTATTAGATTATGTTGGAAAAAGGGTATAATTGTGTTAATATTTTTGAAATATTTTTCACATCTTTCTCTTTCACATGTAATTTTTTAAATTTCTATTCTAAAAGTCATCGTATTTCAAATATTGGTCTCTCTCTGTTACCTCTGTATCCAGCAAGAGGGAAAAGGATAATACATTTAATAATACATGTGGCAGTTTTTTCCTCTATAGAAAGTTGCTAATAGTTATGTCAAAACTACACATTCAAAAAGTTCTCAACCCACTCACCAGAGGCGTCATGGAATGAAGGTGCAGAAGAATTGAAAGCAATTTAGGGCACTCATGAGCAAAAATAGGCCAAAGTCATTGCTCACAAAATGTGCATGTGGTGATGGATTGGGTAAGATCAAGGCTAAGAGCTTTTTTAAGCTAAATATCAGAGATTCCTCAGCAGAAGGACAAAGTCCAGTGTTTGAGCTCCCTTTTGCTAAGGGAAATGGAGAAGATGCATCAAAATAATCAGCTGCAAAATTATTTCATAGTCTATCCTTGACTTTGGAGATAAGTGCGGGATATTATCTTTCTCTCCTGAAGATGCATGTGTGACCAAGAAAGTGGCTCCAATCAAATGAAAGATAAATAGCAATTAACAGAGATGAACATGCCACTTACAAATCGGGACTTTCAAACCTAGCACAAGTATTTTCCTTGAGAAAGGAGAAAAACTGAGCAGAAAATTTCACTTCAAATCAAACAAGTAAACCTGCTTTTGAAACCTTACCTTGCTGGGTTCAGCCCTGCTCCTAAACCACAGTGAGCAGGACAGGGACCCATGCCAGGCACACGCCGGGCTAAGGTTTTTCCCAGCTTGCCCCCCACAAGCCCGGAGAGCCAGCCGGTGGCAGCATGGCTGCTGGCAGGAAGAGGGGCCACAGCATGGCCCGAGATGGGAAGCTATTTGGAAAAAAGCAGGAGCCAAAACTGTCCAAACCAGGGTTTGCAGCAGGAAATGCCTCAGAGGGAAACACAGAGCAGCACCGTGGACACGACGTGAGAGCTGGAGCCGGCGGGCAGAGCAGTGCAGCAAGGGGAGTGCTGGCCAGTGGGAAACCCGAGCATGATAAGGGAAGCACATCAAGAACCCCAAAGTACAACCGTGCGATGAGTCAGGCTGGGGAGAGAAGCTTGAGATGGAAGGGGAGGAGATATGTCTACAGGAGCTCCTGCCTGGATCTACACGCACGGTGCAAATTTATTAAAGCCTGGGCAGCATTTCTGACTGAAGATATCGCATCTGCCCTCTTTCCTCATCTCCAAATTCAGTTTTCTTAGCTGGGTTTGGTTGTCTGTTTTAATCCACCCCCCTCTTTTTTTTTTTGACTGGGGCACTGAAGCCAACAAGGGATGTTAACTTACAGTCACTGCAGAAAATCTTGAAAGGAGAGCAAAAGCATCCCAACTTTTCCCAGGGTAGACAGGCAACAGCCAGAGAAGCATCACGCGGTCACAAGGGGGGAGAGAAAGCCAATGGGCTGGCTGTGGGCAACCGCAGGAGGATGGGAGCAGCGGTTCGAGAGAGCAAGTAATGGCATGTGCAACAAACGATGATGAAACATGGCTGAACTAAATAGTTAAGGCCAGATTCTTGCACTTCTTTCATAAGTCAGCAAAGTTTAGCCAGCTTTACAGCAAAGCCAAGTGGGGCTGAGAAATCAAGTTCAGCGTCATCCAGTTTTAACCACTCCGAGTGCCTGTAAAGTGTACATAAGGTTAAACAAAATTTACCGTAACTCATATTTTAAGTGTCTCTGAACTTGGCCGCCCACACAGGAAACTGCTTGGAGCAGGTGGTCAGCGAAAGCCTGCGGATCACGGCTGGCTCCGCTCAGGGTACTTGTGGGTTACTGACTCACTGCTGAATTATGAGCCCAAACAAAAGGCATTAAGATAAATTCAAAGTTGAGAAATTGAAAAAGACAAGGTGAAGGAAATGATGATCCCAGCCTGTGTCCTAAATGCACGCAATGGATGAGGAGTTGGTAAAAAACAAAATAAACCAAGGGGCTGTTGTGCTGGGGTTTGCTCCTCCTGCTTGCCCAAGCACCTGAAGGAGAAATCATGGGAGTGTGACGAGAAGTGGCAGGTGAGGGAAAAGCTGTTCTCGATGTGTCATGCTGCTTCTAGCCTGCTAGTGAAAAACGACCCCTTTTATTCCAGAGGGTATTCTGACCATCTCAGTGAGCTGAAACTCTTTGCTTGAACATATTAAAAACGTCAAAATTCTTACCAAATAATCATTCCTAGATTAAAGTCTTGTGAATACGTGAACACTGCCAGAAATTATTCTGAATGCCAATACTTCCCCACATCCCTGCCCCCC
>KL258292.1:0-15970 GCA_000699545.1 Podiceps cristatus
TGTTTCCTTTTCCTGAAAAAACCTAGTACAAACTAGTAGTATATGATCCCCCTTCAAGTTTCTTTTACTTATTTTAAAGATTGAATAGTAGTAGTTTTAAATTAACAGAAACAAAGATATGGAAATAGAGAATCACTGTTGTGCTCCCCCATAACCTCATGTCATGGTTACTAAGCATATTAACCCCTTGGTAATGGTGGTTCGATTTTTGCTAACACCAGTTAGAATTTT
The DNA here is from genome assembly GCA_000699545.1 of Podiceps cristatus. Lineage (NCBI taxonomy): Eukaryota > Metazoa > Chordata > Aves > Podicipediformes > Podicipedidae > Podiceps > Podiceps cristatus. The sequence continues at coordinate 232 of KL258292.1, forward strand.
TGGCACTGACTGGAGTGGGGATAAGATTTCGCCCAGTGTGCTATGCCTGGCCCCCTTCATCAAGTGGTTAAAAATCTTTGCTTAGGATACATTTATCTATTGTAGTTAAAATTAAGAAATACTATGCTCAAGTTGTTCATTTGCAATAATGAAAAAAAAAAAAGGTTCAGTGTTAAATTAGTGAGGAAAAAAGTAAACTTGTAAGGTTAAATGATCATGTAAAATTTTTACCGTGTTGAAAACTTCACAGTGAACACAGTAGGCTAGTACAGCTGAATGTTAATGTTTGCAATGTCTGCAATTATAAATATTGCAAGTATTATTAGCACACAGCAACTTCCTGGTTTTCTGGACCAAGATGAAAGACATGAAAATAAGAACAAGAAACAGTAAGATTCACTGAAGGTTTCTGTCATGCTATACAGTGCTCCAAGGAAGACTATGTCAAGACCTATCTCCGTATCACAACTATTTAATGATTACATTTTTATTAGTGCTCTAAGTAATCAAAGACAAACCAGGTTTGCCTCTACACATTACGATCAGGTCCTGACAGCATGCACATCCAGATTTGTGCAAATACAGACTCAAAACATCTAAACCAAATTAGAAATGGATGTTGGAACAGCATGGACAGATAAACAAGCTAGCGAAAGAATAAAGCATAATGTGGATAAATAAATGGTTCATGACTGAAGAAAAGCAACCTCAAACATTCAAAAATTATACTTCTGTATAAATATATATTTCTCCTGTAATATTTAAATCTGTGAACCATAAAACCTTGCTAAGAATAAACTTCAATATACTTATCTAACATTGACCATTTCTCTGCTTTACAGAATGTAAAGACAAATTACTTTATTATAATCATTATACAAAACATTTTCCCTGCTGAAATAGTTTGCCAAAGCTGATATATTCTGAACCCAGCACAAAGATAAACACAAACACACTTTTGTTGCATCCTATAACTTATTTTAGTCTGTGAACTTGCCATTTCATACACTAGAGTGCTAACAAAAGTAGTTTGCCAACACGATTCTATACAGGATATCAGAGTTTGTAGGTTAACTGACCTTACATAAAGCCTTTGTAAAGAAACAGTACGTATTTAGCATGAATATTACAGACATACAGCATTTCAGTTGCATTAATATAACAGAGCCCAGGCTACATTATTTCACATTATTCACTTACTTTGTCCAAAAATAGCATTTGAGCAAATGCAAGCATACAGAAACTCGTCTGATGTAAACTAGAGCTTAAAGTAATTCACCATTGTGGGGACACAAATTGCCATATTTTTTCTTATTTTGCTCCTGATCAAAATGTAAAGATGGATGAAGTTTTTAGGGCTACATTTTTAATTAACTTGAATGTAACTTTATTCACGTTTGTGATGTGTTCTGAAAAATGTGCAAATTAATAGAAAAATCTTGAATGAAGATAACTGAAGGTAAGGGCAAATTATCATGAGATCTTTACAAATGTTTAGAACAAAACTCACTTCGTACAGTGCCATAAGCTTTACAGTACTGCACAAAAGGAGATGCTGTATAACTATATTTGAAAATTAATTCATTGGCTGTTTACCTTCAATGTAATATGATAGGTATTTAATATTTTTCCAAATCAGATTAGTCAGTCGGGCATTTCAATGTCAATTTCCAAATGTAAGGTATTAAAAAAAAAAAAAAAAAGCCTCTTCTATAGTCTTGCCACTCATGTATATATATACCCCAAGGTAGTGCATATGTGTATGTAAATGTGCACAATTACAAAAGATTTTTTTTTTTTTTTTTTAAAAAAATCATTTCAGACTACCAATATTGCAAATGTCTGTCAAGAATACCCAGCAAATAGGCCGTGTGTTTTTCCCTTTATTTATTATCAGGCTTGCTCTGCCAAAGTCTACCTAGAGTAGATGATCCATTAGTTTGGATGAAACAAACCAATTCAAACATTTTCTGACAATAGAGTTGTATCTTAAACTTGTTTTGGAATTCACCTTCTCCATATGGATTTTGAAGCAATATAGCCAAGGTAATATACTGAAAAACATGAAAAATACCAAATATATTACAGTTATTTCTCCCAGCAAAACCAAATTATTTGGACAATTAAGATGTGGAGGTTCTATCTGTAATATTCTTTAGCTTTCTGAAGCACCATTCTTAGCTCAGACATATTTCAAAGCATTGTTTTTGAGTTTAATGAGCAAGCATGAAAGCAACTAAAGGTCTCTCAATAGTTTTAGGATTCTGAGGACTTAAAAAGAACATCTCAGTCCATCATTTCCAGCTAATATTAGGTAAGCCAAATGGGCACTTGGGTGCATAAAATGAGTTACTGAATTTCTAAATGCTATTTCACGGGCAAACACTCCAAATACAGGATGTACCCATGTATCAAGTTGAGGCACTCCAGACTGTGAGAATTTCACCCAAGTTTGAGATCTGTCATTATGCTTCATGTACTTAATTTTATAAAGGTCTATGCAAAACTCAAGTCCATAAGCATTGTATGACAGTTATTTCCTGTCCCCACCTCAATATACCATGGCTTTGTACTTACTAACTGATAAACAATTGTGTGTATACACAGTGTCAACTTGCTTCACAAAGTTGGGGCAAATACAGATCCCACACAAGGCATAATTTTAAATGGTCTCTTGAGAGCACTCAGAGGAAATCTTGCTTTCACCTTGACTCTCTCTCTCCTGCTTCCTCACTGTGGAGAAACTTCCTATCACACCAAGTCTATGTTAGAATCACTGAAGAGTGATTTCCCCCAGAAAAGGAATAGGGTAGACATATAAAACCATAAAAGCCTCCTTAGATCTTCACCTTCATGCTATGGAGGAAGAATATCGGTGTCACCAACTGGCCAAGCTGAAAAGCATTGGCTGCAGGACTAGAGTTTGGCCTTAATGAAATTTAAGGTTTAGATCAACACCTATATGGTTTAACCACTTAGCTGGATCCAAATACACACACACAAATCTGTACAAGTCTTGTGTATTACATATTACCAAATAATAGATCAGCCAAGAACATAATACTCACACTGCAATGTACACAAAGGTGTAGTTATTTTGGCACACATACAAGGCTAACAGTCAGTTAAGAGGACACATACTAGTGCAACACGTTACATTTGCTCTATCACAAAGGTAAAAGGTTTGTTTCTTGGCTAGTGCAAACAGAATTCTCACTCATGGATGACAGGCACATGTCCCCAGAATACATGCATCACAGAAAGGCAGGGTTATGTTTTGAATATCATACATGCAGGCACAAAGAATTACTTTTTTTTTTTTCTAATTATGACAAGCCTTAAGGAAAAAAACTATAACAACTTTAAAGTTTTGGGGTTGGAGAAAGATACATGAGGATTTTCTCTACAGATGGTTATGGATGGCTGGGATACCTATCACTTACAAGTCAAATCCATAGCAGTCATTTACCTTTTAGTTCTGCTAATTCCAGCTACCACAAAAAACATTAATTGAGCCAGTCGAGGGAAAACACGGGTGACTGAAATGCTAATTCATAAACAAAGCTTTCTATAATGCCAAAAAGTTGTCAGAGGATTTTTTTAATTTAGGTAAGGTCAGTAAAATACATGGAAAATACCATACTTCAAAATATCTTTGAAGGACAATCTCTATGCTGATGAAAAACACAAGTTGTGATATGTGAGTAGTTTTGAAATCTCCCTTTCCCTTCCCTAAAGTGAAAAAGAGATCAGAAATATTGTAGGTTTAAAAAAACCCCAAAACTACCCAGGTGGCTGGATCTTGGCCACTATCCAATGTTCAACACTTCCTTTGGCATTCCAAATATTTGATTACAATTAATGACAATTGTTCACGTAGGACTGTTGAAACAATGGATGGTTTTTAATGTCTCCTTCTCAGTAACACTATGGTGATAGCTTTGATGGCCACAAAAAGCAGGACAACAATTTTTGTTTCTGATATTTCCATATTGATAAGATTGTTGCAAAACTCTCAACAAGTAACTAAAGCACATACAATGAGTAGAGGGAATTAGCAAGCAAGCACTAATAAGAAAATCCACTTGACTTCTGCATGTTTTATTGAAAAAATACTTTATTTTTAGGAAATTATTTGTAAGGACTATTCTTTTGCCTCAGTGGGGATTTTTATTTTTTGTCCTCAATCTTGCAAAGGCTTTGATGGTCAGGTTAAGCCTCAGTGGAGATACAGGTAAGATTGTGTACTGCCATAGTATTTAAGGGTTTAATTGTAAGTGAACAGTGTAATTTGAGTTTGTTCTTTAAGGCAGTTATTGCTTAAAGCTACTTGAACTTTCTGATTACATTTCTTCTGGTAGCATGTTCAGTGGTAACAAAAGAAAAGATAACTAGGAACAACATGGTTTTATAGAAGATGTCACATAAAAGAGTGCTGCACAGTATAACATGCTGAAAATGAGACTGGAAAGTTAGATAGAATGAATTGAGATGCCCAAAAAGAGGAGATAAGTGTAAAGCTCATGTCCTTACTTCAGACATTACATCTAGTTACAGTCTGAAGTACGGTGCACAGGAAGAGTTTATGTTCTACAACACTTTAAGGGTTGAAAATGAGTCACCTCCTGAGTTATCCCTTCCCCTCATCTCTGGGGTACCAACGGTACTTGCTGTCCTGAGAGTTGAGGGAATAGCAGATGAATGAGAAAATGCACTTTGCCTCATTCCCAAGCAGGCCTGGAACTTATGGCTAACATTCAAGCTAGTATTTAGGCTTTTAATTTCCTACAGATATTAGTGGAAAAGTAAGAGCTTAAGAAGGTGGCTGAACCCCTAATGCACAGCTGCATAGCCCTTATCTTCCACACCAAGCATAGTAAGAGAGAAAAATCTTTCCAAAGTACTATCAGTCACAATTTCCCTTTGTCACAGTCATATCAGAATGACTTTTCATGCATCTGTTTGAGTTTCAAAACTATCCACATGTAGAAATGAAGCAGCATGTTCCTCAAAATAAAATACTGCTACCTGAAGCATCTTCTCTATCTTACAAGTGCGCTGGTCTCTCTGACACTGTGAACTAGCAACTTAAAACCCAATTATACCTTAAAACCTTTCTAACCAATCACGCCTGTGTAGCATCCATCTGGCATTACTAACACTCAGTATTTGGATACTGGAGAAAGCCAGTCACTTGTGCACCTCAGGTTCGGTATCACCACCCAATGAGCCAGACAAGGCAGCTAGCTAGCAACAGCAGATCAACAGCGTGCCGAAAGGGCTCTGAAGCATTCTGGACTTCACCCTTCATTTGGGCTGGGTCCAGATCTTTTCAGTTACTGGCGAGTTATGAGTCAAGTCTTAAAGTCAATGGGAAGAACAGGGACACTGGTTTTGCCTGTAATTTAGCTGAATGATTTCTCAAGGGTTACAGGCTTAGCCTTTTTATCCATGAAAAACAGGTCTATCCTGGAGCCTTCTTCAGGGGTGCAGGCACCAGTGACATAGAGGTGGTTCTCTACATTTAGACAGTTTACTACCACACTGGAATAATTTAGCCATTGTGGGTATCACAGTATGCTATTTTCTACCTCAGAGTGTGACAGGTCACCAATGCAATACAGGAGTGGATAATCCTTCATTCCATGGAAATTTTTCTTCAAGAACAATAGGTATTGGAAAGCCTTCACAAAGCTGGATCCTTCTCATCCTGTGCAACCTTACATGTATCAAAAATCTTCCCAGGTAGCCAGAGCCAACCATGGGAAAAGCCATTCAAGTCTTTACAAGAACATGTGCTGAATTTTGGCAAACTTCCCTCCCTCTTCAAAACAAAACCCATAATAAACAAAAAAATCTCTAAGTCCGCAAGGAAGTCCTTGCCTTTGTTTGCTATTGTTGTTTTGGTTTCAGGTTGATGTATGAGCTCAAAGGGTCATTGGAGGCAAAGTTACAAGAAAGGCTACCATTCAATGTCAGAAAAACAAAACATGAACAGTTTAAGGGCTGAAAACCATTGCTCTGTTTCTGGACATTAGCCAAATACAGACTGTTGACCTGCATGGCACATGACAGCACACACAGCTTACTAAATTTTATGTACTCTGAGTGGGATGCTGATATAGGTAGGGGGAAAGCAATAAATTTATTAACCTTTATTCAGAATTGAACATGAAAATCAGTGCATGAGCTCTTTTTGAAAGAAAGCAAAGCAGAACTGCTAGCAGCTGTTTTTGAATACTGAAAATCTTATCTTTCACCATTTTAGAGAAGCCAAGTAATACATTAGGGTACTTGTTCAGCTCTCATGGAAAATTGCACCAGCCTTTTCTCTCCTTTTTAACCAATGTGGAAAAAAAAAAATAAATATTTTTATTCCTGTTAAGCTGATTTGGCATTCTGGGCCTCAGACAGGTCACACTCAGCTGCCTGTACCTTACGTCTGTGGAACTGGTTCTCCTTCTCTAGCAGTGGAAAGCCATTCCCATCAATACTATTAGTCCTGAGTTCGGCAGCAAAAGTGAACAGAGAATCAAATCCCTTGGCTTCAAACAAATCTATCATTAAATGTAGCCCAGTTATATTTTTGTGGCCAAATTGCACCTAATTACATGGGTATTAACTGTAAACATCCTTATTCCAAGAGGCTGTAAACTTTCCTTACATGTTATAGCTTAAAGGGAATATAAGCCAATGTATGTGCAGAATAACATTCACTTAATAGCAATCTGATTGGCAGTGTTTAGTCATAACCAATATTTTAAAGCATTATTAGCTTAATGCCCCCTTAATTTCAAATGTGAGGCAGTGCAAGCTTGAAAACAGTTTAAAAGCTTTAATAGACTTTCTTAGTAATGTCTTTTTCCTTACCTCTCAGGTTAGTAGAATAGCTAAATCCAGCCAGTCAGAACCACGCTACAGTACACGCAGTAACAAGCCCAAAGTATAGACAGAAGGAAAGTAAGGTCTGGTATTTTCCACCTCTTTCTGCTGACATAAAATACCTTACAACCTATATTCTCCTAAAAATAGGTGTTTGGTTTGGTGTTTTTTTTTTTTTTTTTTTCTTTTTTTTTTTCAGTTTTCATGAGTGGTGTATGACATTTACAGGCTAGCACCTTGTATATTACAACCACTTACTCCCCAACAGTATATTGTTGAATGTTTTAATGAAAGTGCCAGATCCTGTAAAAGATGTTTTAAAACAGCCCCCAAATAGTAGTCAAATCAAACTGCATAAATAATGAGATATTCTTCAGAAAGACTGCTATGAAAGACCCTCTTTTCAAGAGGTTCTCTTCAACATCCTCAGGGCATTTAGGAATGTTTGAGATCTTTTGCTTGAATTGACAAAACGTGTTATAACTGCACTTGACTTCGTGGTTTTTTGTTTGGTTGGTTTTTTTCTTTTTTTCTTTTTCTAAAGCTCAACAAAATGATGTATTTTTTGTACCGATATATTTATTTTTGCCAATATATGCATGAGGAATGTAATGAAGTGGCGTTGTGCTGCAAGTAGCTCAGCAGATGTTGAAATCAGTTCCAGTTCCTGAAAACAACTTCTTGACAACATAGTCTTAGCATTCACAATAACCAAAACATGTGGGATTCATCTACATCATTCTTACAAATATATTCTTTTTCCCCCCTCTCTTTCTCCCTGTGTTGTAAACCTCAGCCTTACTTGCTGCCTTGTACTTTATGATCGTATGTGCCTGCATGCTTATAGCCAGATACATATCCCGAAGCATCCACCAGATCTTCTCGGCCAGCTTTGCCTTTTCCTTTCCCACTGGGATCAAACCTCTCTTTGTGAGAACCCGTGAATTTTGATGTATCTGTAAGGCGTGATACAGTTGGAGATGAAATGGCTTTCTATTGGAAGAAAGAAAACAAAAAACCACATCAGAAATCAATTATTCTTAATACAGATATTTGTACATGCTACCAACATTTAAGTCTTTGCTAATGACGGAGACTATGTAAATATCTACTCACTTCCAGCAAAAGGATGCAAAAAAATATTTGTTTCTTTCCATTACATACAATGACCATAACCATATAGACAAGAACAAAATAGTGCAAGTATGTCAAAAACTTTTGGAAGAGACTTTCAATATGAGATACTTCTGATTAATAATCAAGTTCTAAACACCAGAGATATGAAGAATTTGTAGGGAACAGCCACGTTCAAAATCCATTACATCAACATGCAAGCATAAAAGCCTGGCTCCACCAAGATAGAAAAAGCAAACCAATACAGCTAGAATTCATTGCTTCAAGAGACAAATTTATTCTGAACTCTAGGATTCATGAGAGAAGTAACAAACGAGGACTGAAAGTTATTTTCAATGCTAGCAGTCTATGAAATGGCATTGAGCAAAGACTTTCCTCTGCATTGCTTCCACTGAGTCATATCAGGCTACCAAAAAAAAAAAAGAGAAAATTTGACTACACAAACAGAAAAAGATATTTCACAGAACAATATAGGAGCATGATAACCTGTGTTCTTGGACTGGGAGCAGTCTTTTTGATCCATAAGTTTACATTTTAAAATCAGAAATGAAAGGGCACTAAAGGAGAAGGGAAAACAAAAGATTTTTGTGTAGTAGTGGAAATGGAGCTAAGATGAACGGAGACTGATAAAATTTGGCTATCTTTTTTATGTGCGCCACACTGCTAGGGTGCATTTCAGAGACAAAAGTGACAAGGGCTTCACTGCAGTGAAGTAAATGCACTGGAAAGCTTATCTTTCATCAAATACTTCATTCCCCCTCTACCCATCCTCAGGCCAAATAAATGCTCATTAATGAGACCTAACAAACAGGCTAAATAACACACAGCTCTTCCATAGGATGACATATATCAAATATCATTTAATGCTGAACATCACAAGATCAGAGGCTTGGAAAAGATGCTTGAATCTGTACCAAGAGGAACAGAATACTTGGATTCAGTTAGACTGGGTATGAATGTTGTAACCTGTACACGTGTCCTCCACACCATTTAAATAAAAGCTGTTTTGAGGGAATTTGTTCGTATACAAAACTACTTAATGAGAATCTCAGGTTGTAAACTTCTGCTGTTCTCCCTCTAAACATACCCAACATGTGAGACACACAATACTGCACTGCTCTGCAGCATTATTGTCATGCAAGGCCCTGAGGTGAAAGGTGTTGTGAGTTCTGTCACTATCTGAAAAAAAAAAAGAAAAAAAAAGAAAAAAAATATTCGCTTCCTAAAACAGCATTGCTGAATGACCTTTAGGGACTTTTGCCTTGCAGTCTCATGGAGTATTCGCTTCCTAAAACAGCATTGCTGAATGACCTTTAGGGACTTTTGCCTTGCAGTCTCAAAGTACGCTATTTGCAGAAGTGGTTGTTTTTCTATATTGAAAAACAGAAATTAAGACAATGCTTAGGAAGAAGTATTGCTTCTTAATTCATAGAGTTTTCTTGTCCACATTGGCCTTCTAGCACCTTATAACCAGGAAACTTGTATTCACAGTAGAGGTAATTAAAAAAAGCAATAGTCTGTGATCAGTAATTGTGTTGGCAGCCCAGCTAGAAAAAATGAAAATGCAATAAAAATGTATAAGCTGAGACATCAAAAGCAGCAAAGTTAAAACTCCCGGCCTGGTGCCCAGGTATTAGTAAATCGAACAGGTTGTACACACAGTCACAACAGAACCAAAGGATTGTCTGGCCACTGGAAATTACTCTGACATCTCGGGGAAAATAAAGACACATATTTCTTTATGTCTGTATGAGTGTATAACCTGTTAGCTTCACCCTTCACACCTGTGCTATTTTAAGTTTTACATGTGAATCACTGCTTTGCCTGGCAAGTGAAAGGAAACATGGGGGCTTGTACCTTGAACAAGAAATCTGGCACAAACCAATAGGAGTAAGGTTTTATACGGTGTAGAGTTTCCTGTTATGCAGCGTTCGTAAGAACCCAGCCACTACTTGATGGCAAACTGTCAGACTGCTTGACTGAACGAAGTCTTCCACCAACTACCATTTTGAACCATGAAGCACCTAAAGTAGTGGGCATGTATCTCACCTAACTCGTATAAATACACAGTTCCCCATTTCATTTTAAAACCCACGCAGGTCATAACAGCTGCAGGAGCATACTAATAAAGGCTGACTGTAGGACAGAATACATGTGGGGAAGTTTCTTATACTTCAGTTACTACTAGATCATTCTCCCTCTAAAAGTACATGAGACTTCTTACTAAAGGCATTTTCATAACTATTAGCATACTTCTTGTGTGTTCTTAACAAACCTATGAAGAAAATGAAGATCCCATCTGTGACTCCCCATGGAAGCCATCAAGGAAAAAGCAAGGGGATGACATTTGCCAAAGTATCTTTCATCACGAAGCTGCAATAGAAGATACAAGAAGGCTTATCATATAACCAAAGGACTAAGCTTTGTTCTATGTTTACTTATAGAATCACAGAATCATTTAGGTTGGAAACGACCTTTAAGGCTAATAGTTTGATTTGATGATCTATCACTGCCACGTCCACCACTAAACCCTAAGTGCCACATATACACATCTTTTAAATACCTCCAGGGATGGTGACTCAACTGCTTCCCTGGGCAGCCTGTTCCAACGCTTGACACTATCGCTAAAAGCCACAGGATGCTACACTACCAGTGACAAAAGCTGTTTGCACTGTAAACATGGAAATATTCCAAATGCAAGACAGGGTCAATATTCAGTATAAAGTTACTTAAACTTAACACATACTTACTTTCCTTGTATTTCATCAGCACTACTTTACAGAATAGCACTTTTCTCTAAATGTGCATACACTCTGCATTGTAATATGCAGAGAGAAGTCTCAGAAACTCCAGCTGACTGACCTTTTCTTTACCAAATTAATTCTCAGGACAGACCGCTATTCTGATAATTTGTAACGGCAAGTTTAATCAACTATTTGGAAAAAGAAGGACTACAGCTTATATTCCTCTGTTTCAAAGCAGTGACATGATCACTATGAAATTTGCCTCAATACCCAAAATAAAATAAAAATAATTAAGAATTTTGGTACATTAACATAATTGTAACAGACATACTAAGACTTGTATGAACACACTATGAAAGGAAATGCACGCATATTAACACGCAAGAAGAAATAGTAATATACAGATTAACAGAATGGCCTGTGCCAATAACAAAGGACATTATTGGAAACTACTCCCAGGACATTATTCCCAGTGGTAAATTCAGGAATGTATTGTTTATATCAAGATAGGGTAACTCTCTGATAAACCCACAACACAGATGCCAACAGGAAAGAAAGGTGCATCCTAACAACAAGGTGATAGCAACAAGGTTGCAGCTTGCCACATGAGCCTTGGCCTTCCCTGTTAGTCTACTGGGAAAACAGTGACACATTGCAAACTAACAAGGAAGACAGAAGGCAACAGCTTGGCCTACAATTTATAGAGGCTGAACTAAAATCTCGCAGCAAAGGACTGGTTTGCCATTGTCAATCACGAAGAACCCCAGAGACATAGTGATGTCTCAGTAGCGAGAATTCCTTGTCCCCTGTGTCCCACACACAGAGGGGATGCAATGTGTGTGCCAAAATGTGACCAATTTGGCACACATCTTTGTGCTTGACTGAGAATGTGAGTGTATGAAATCTATTAGAAAATAGGTATATGTGAATAAGAATTAGCTTACTAGAGACTTCTTAAATAAATTTTACCTTCAGCTCCTGTAGGATCTTGCACTGAGTGGGGTTTTTGTTTGCTTGTTTGTTTTTCCCCACTAATTTCCCTTGATACTTCCCCATTTGGAATTTACTAGTCATCTGTCTACAGACTTCACGCCTACTACTTACTCCTGGTGTGTCTTTCATAACACTGTTATATCCTCCGGTGAAGACTTGTGCTAAGACTAATGTGAAAACATTCTTTTATAACTCATTCTACACCTATTAGAGCCAAGTGTGTTCCCAGTGCAACAGCAATACAGGAAAATTTTGAAACACACACACAAAAAAAAAAGCTCTATGGTTTAGCACCCCTTTGACATACCTCAAAAATCCCCAAACAACACAAAACAACACAAAAAAAAAAAAAAAAATGAAAAGTCATACTGATTTAGCAGACAACTTGGGACCATGGTTCGGATCTTTGGCGTTCATATCTATTAATTGAAAGTTTGTATGTGTATGTGCAGGGAGAAACATCTAACCATCAACATTCTAAGTAAAGGTAAATTAACACCAGAGAACACAATCTTTTTGTCCTGAAAAACACTTAAACAAAACTAAAGCCCCATCACAACGAACATCACAAATCCAGAGCAAGAACAACAGTGATCCCACATCCTGTGTTCTTTCAGCCCAGGATGGATCAGGCGGCTTCCTGCATCGCAGGAGTCACAGTATGTGAAATGAACATAAAGGCAGCAGCTGCAAGGCAAATGTTCTTTCTCTGAATTGTTTTTAACTGAGTAAGAACTGCAGCCTCTAAGTTGCACATGACTGATGCACCCCTTCCCACATGTGACAGAATATTACAATTGAAAGATGGCAATCCCTCTTGGTTTCCTGCTGGCACAATTTCATAGAAATGGGAAGCTTACTTTGTTTCCAACACTTACAAAATTCAAGCAATTTTAATTTCTTGTGTAATACGCTCTCACTCTCTGAACTGATCATCCATATAAAAGACTGGAGATAATGAGATGCTACCATAAGGCTATGCAAAACACACCCCATTTCTCCTTTCTTCTCCTTTTACATTTCTTATGAGGAATGCATAGTTATTAAAAAGAAAATACTACTTCCTCTTTGAGGTTGTGTAAACATTACACAGAAGGGTCGGGTCTAATCTAAGCATCCCACTAAGGTGCTTTCTTTCAAAAAAGCCTTTGTAAATACAGAGTGGAATACACGAGGACTTCACATCTGTCTTGGACTCCTTAACCAGAGGCAACTAGTTGTACTATATATCACAGAATCATAGAAAGGTTGAGGTTGGAAGAGACCTGTGGAGGTCATCTGCTCCAAATCCCCACCTAGACCCAGTTGCCCAGGATCATGTCCAGACAGCTTTTGAATATCTCCAAGGATGGAGAGACAATCACCTCCCTGGGCAACCTGTGCCAGTGCTTGGTCACCCTCACAGTGAAAAGGTGTTTCCAGATGTTCAGACAGAACCTCCCAAGTTTCAGTTTGTGCCCATTGCCTTTTGTCCTGTCACTGGGCACTGCTGAAAAGAGCCTGGCTCTGTCCTCTTTGCACCCTCCCTTCAGGTATTTATATACATGGATGAGATTCCTCCTGGAGCCCTCTCTTTTTCAGGCTAAACAATCCCAGCTCTCTCAGCCTTTCCTCATATGTGGGATGCTCCAGTCCCTTAATCATTCTCATGGCTCTTCACTGGACTCTCTCCAGTAACTCCCTATCAGTCTTCTACTGGGGAGCCCAGAACTGAACTCAGCACTCCAGATGTGACTTCACCAGTGCTCAGCAGAAGGGAAGGACCACCTCCCTCGGCCCGCTTGGCAATACTTTGCCTAATGTGGCCCAGGAGACCAGTAGCTTTCCATGCAGCAAGGGCACATTGCTAGCTCATGTTCAACTTGGTGTCCATCAGAATCCTCAGGTCCTTTCCCGTCAAGCTGCTTTCCAGCTGGGTGGTCCCCAGCATATACTGGTGCATGGGGTTGTTCCTCGCCAGGTCTGGGACTGTTGCACTTCTCCTTGCTGAACTTCCTGACATTCCTGTCAGTCCATTTCCCAGCCTGTCAAGGTCCCTCGGGATGGCAGCATCTGGATGACTTATCAGCTACTCCTCCCAACTTTGTGTTAGCACAAAACTTGCTGAGAGTACACTGCCACGTGGTGCAGATCACTAATGAAGATGTTAAACAGGACTGGACTGAGTTTTCCCTCTCCGAGGTACACCGCTAGTTACTGGCCTCCAGCTATAACTTTGTGCCACTAATCACCACCCTCAGGGCCTGGCCATTCAGCCAATTTTCAATCCATCTCATTGTCTGCTCATCCAGCCACTATGGCAACAGCTTGAGGGGCTACGAGGCTCTGATGGGAGACCACATCAAAGGCATTAATGAAGCCCAGGTAGACACTATCCACTACTCTTCCCTTATCTACCGGGGCAATCATTTCATTGTAGAAGTTTATCAAGACGGTCAAGTGTGACTTCCCCTTGGTGAAGCCATGCTGACTGTTCCTGATGACTTTCTTGTCCTTCACATGCCTGGAAATAATTTCTAAGATTAGCTGTTCCATCACCTTCAGTGTCCTAAGGTGACAAGTTTATTCACAATGATTCCTCTGAGCTGATGACTTAGTTTTAGTGAACCTGCCTTTATGAACCGAATGTGCACCCAACTTGTTTTTATCAAAACGCTGTTTATATTTATGAACAACAAAACCAAGAACGGAGACTAAACTGGAAATTGAGCAAAGGGCAAAACCAATTAAAAGGGTAGCTTAGAGCTCATTCTTCTGTTCATTACTAATTGCACATAGGCATTGTGAGGCAAATAAAAAACAAAAAAAAAAAAAAAGAGGGGTGGGGAGAGCTGATGAGCCCTCATCAATGAGTAAAAATATAGTGAACAGCACAAAGAGCTGGATGAGGACAATTTCCATCTTAGCAAGTCAACACTCTCCCTTCTTTTTCACAATAAACCACAGACAAATGATTCTGTCTTGCTATATAGCAACTCTGCTTGAAATGCTTACTATCTAGAGTAAGTTATATAATCTCTCTAGTTACATTTTTCTAAAGGCAATAAATTACTCCTCCTTTCCTTTCTGTAAGCCCACAGAAGTCTCCATTTTCCTTTTCTTATTTGCACATACAGTTAACCACAGATTTTGCATATCACAGAAGATGCATATGAATGTAAAATTTTTGGTTTTTTTAAAAAACTTCATTTTTAAGAGAACAGTTTTACTTAGCACAACAGAACCAAATATAATCACTGTATAAACTCATTTTGGAACACCAAATGAATCAACCAAAGGTACTTTCCAAAAACAGGGACTTCTGTTCTGACCATTCTTCCCTTCACTCAGTTATTTCCATTAACACAAGCCAGGAGCTATAATTTCAGTGTCTTTGCCTCTATCAAGAGAAGATCACTGACAAAAGACCCATTCATTCACCATGCTTGTATTTTCACTGATATTGTGCTGGACCATTGCAGTCCCCATAATATTAAAAAAAAAAAAAAAAAAAAAAACTTTTAAAAAACTGGCTGTTGCTCCCTCAACGCCAGTTCCCAACCAAAGATGTAATCACATGACCTCCAAGTTCATGGAAACATCTCAGATGTCTCAGGAGAAGTATGTATGCCTCCCACCTCTTTCAACTGAAACTCCTCTCACACCAAAACCTCACCGAGATGATCAGAACAGGCCAGTCTCAGAAGCAGCTATGGAAAATAAAGAGAAATTTATTTAAATGAGTAGATGTGTTAAATTAAAGTGATTATGAACTTTTGTTAGCAATTAAGTATTTTTCCCGCTTTGTGTCAGTGCTTGCAGAGAAGTGCTGCTAGGACAGCAACGAGCTTGGAGTGTGTGGCATACAAAGAGAAGATGACAGAAAAGTGTTTATTCAGAATCAAGAGAATAAAAAGAGGGGAGACAAATCTTATTTCTGTCAACACAGGAGTTTTATTGGAAATAGAGCCAGTTCAGAAGTATGTAGAAAGAAAGGGGGGGGGGGG
>KL258293.1:2818-18978 GCA_000699545.1 Podiceps cristatus
AGTGCTGAGATTTTTAGTGGTGCTTGAAAACTCATTTCATAGCATTTGTTTTCACTAGTAAATCCTGGAATGGTTTGGGTTCTCAGGGACCTTCAAGATTCATCCAGTTCCAACCCCCCTGCTACGGGCAGGGGCACCTTCCACTAGACCAGGTTTCTCAGAGCCCCATCCAGCCTGGCCTTGAACACTTCCAGGGATGGGGCATCCACAGCTGCTCTGGGCAACCAGTTCCGGTGCCTCACCACCCTCCCAGTAAAGAATGTCTTCCTTCTATCTCATCTAAATCTACCCTCTTTCAGTTGAAAGCTGTTCCCCCTTGTCCTGTCACTGTATGCCCTTTTCAAAAGTCCCTCTCCAGCTTTCTTGGAGGCCCTCTTGAGGTACTGGAAAGCTGCTAAAAAGTCTCCCCGGAGCCTTCTCTTCTCCAGGCTGAACAAGCCCAACTCTCTCAGCCTGTGTTCATAGGAGAGGTGCTCCAGCCCTCCGATCATCTTCATGGCCTCCTCTGGACCCGCTCCAACAGGTCCATGTCATTCTTTTGTTGGTTGCCCTGGAGCTAGACGCAGCACTCCAGGTGGGGTCTCACCAGAGCAGAGTAGACGGATAGAATCCCCTCCTTCAACCTGCTGGCCACGCTTCTCTGGATGCAGCCCAAGATACGGTTGGCTTTCTGGGCTGCAAGCACATGTTGCTGGGTCATGTTGAGCTTCTCATCGACCAACACCCCAAGTCCTTCTCCTCAGGGCTGCTCTCAATCCATTGTCTGCCCAGCCTATATATGTGTTTGGGATTGCCCCAACCTGGGAGGGTGTGCTTCATCCCACTGTCCATGTTGCCAACAGAGATGTTAAACGATGTTGGTCACTGGAGTTCACTATGGGGAAGAAAGTCAGCTTTATTCTCTACTAACAAAGCTGTTCAAAGAGTGATAAAAGAATATTGTGTACCTCCCTTTAATTTGAAATCCTGGGATAAGACAACAATTTTTTTGCATTTGAGGAATATATGTATGTATTTGTAATATCCTTCAAAGATACTTGTCTTGATATACCATGATGACATAAGATATATACCATGATATACATAAGACAACTGTCATAATTCCATGTACTACCCAGGAAGCATGAAGAATCATTCTCCATGGATCTGTTGTTGCACCTTGATGAGAATGTAAAGGCAAGTAATATCTTTCTAAATCTATAATTAAGTGAAGATAACCATGGACCAGTCTGGGAGCCAGGTGATTTGAAAGTACTGGCTTCAATTCTACCACTTTTGTGGCCTTGGGCAAATAAGTTGGTTACTGTTGGTCCATTCATTAAATGGTTTTATTAAGCAATGTGAAGTCTGTTTAGGTGCACCACTATAACATCCTATCGGAAGAAGTAGTGTTCTGCACTGGTATTTGTTCAGATGCATTCCATCCAGATAAAATACATTGAAAGGTAACTTTGAGTAGAGGTGACTTCCATCATGACTGAGTAAATTTGAGTTCTTCATGAGAGTTAGAAGGGGGAAGCATTCAACCCTTGAGAGTGGGCTGCTTTGGCAACTCTGGTTTAACTTTTCCCCCTATTTCTTACTCAACCTGTATGAAAGATGAGTATCTAAGCTCTGGGTGTGAGTGGTGGCACATCTATTTTAGGCCTGTCTGCTGATATCAGTGCTGCTGGATCTGAGAATGTGGTATTTTTTCAGGCCTTTCCTCAATGGAAGAGGGCATAAGTGCACAAAATGTTTCTATCTTGAACAGTGTTGATATTGGATGCTCTAAGACAGCTTTTACACAGGGAAGTATCATCTCTGCTTGGCATTCACTCTTGCTGCTTTCTGAGGTAATGTAACTGAGAGTTCAGAAGTCTTCAGCGCGCTTTTTTTGGTGTGGCATCATTGGTACTCAAAACTGTGTAGCTGGAGCTCAGCATGCTGGCAACACAAATCTCACCATAGCCTAAGATTGAGGTGTTTAAAAATTAATTCATGTAGTGGCTGTTGAGTGTGTAGGTGTTCAGTGTGCTCACTGCTGCTGAAAAAGGCTGTGCTAGTTGCATTCTGTTTCAGTGAAGATTAGCTCACCTTTAGTTAGGCATGGATCCCATTGTATCGTAATGGAGAACTTGATTGATGTTTATTGGGGTGAAAGTTTACACCGATATTCACAATTTCAGTCATCTCCCGGTGCAAATGAAGGTGTGCAACTTGTAATTGAAGAAGCTATTTGAAAAAAAAAATATAAATCTCTGTTTGCTGTGTTGTAACATATGCCTGAGCAAGATTAGGTGTGTAGTATCTTTGTTGTCTTTGGCTCTTTCTCTGTATTTAAATCCCCAGGAAATCTGAAGACTGAAACCTTTCTAGGGGAATTCTCTGAAGTAAAGTCACAGAAGCGTTGATTCAAGATGTCTCCCTTCCTCTTCCTGTCCATCAGAAAGAACTTCTTTAGAAAAGTTTTCCAAACTTTGAATGCCTTCCTAATCACCAACATCTTCTCTGTCCTCTGTTACCCCCTTCATCATTAGCTGAAAATGTTGAATAATCATAAAAATGTATCTTGTACTGCTCCTGCAGGCAGCTGATGTAAGTGAACTGTTGTTAAAAGGATGTTTTTCTTCTCTTTTGTTTTCCCTACTGAACAAAGAAGTAACAATACCAAACCTTTTCACCTCTTTTCTATTCTTCACAGGTCTATGTGTTTAGTTTCAGCTTCACTGCTGCTTTTAGCTGAACAGTTGGGCCTCTCCCAGCTCAATGCTTAGAGATGTGGAAGAAGCTACTGATGGATGGATGCACTCTGGATTTAGATAAACTGTTGAAATACATGCCAGGTAAATCTTTGTTTTCCTGTAATTGTTCCCTTGGATTTTTACTGGTTTGCTTATAGAGATGGTAGGTACAAATGGGATTTTAAAGTGGATGGTGTCCAATTTGATCTCTGTGAAGACATAAAATAAAAGGGGAAAAGGTATATATTGATTGTGCCTTCTCCCACAGCTTTGAAGCATGTTTTCACACCTCAGTCACAGGTCCATAGTCTTTAATGTTGCTGTTTCACCGGGTATTATTTGATCAGAAACACATGTAGTTTTATTGTGTTTTTAGCATCTCTTTAGGCACACTTGCCAGGAGATGGGACTGTACGTAGTCCAGATGTTTGTTTAACCTAAATTTTCCTTCCAGTATGTCTGTGTCGCAGAAGTACAGCAATCCATATATCTGCATAGGTGCAATGTGTCAAGAGGGATCTCCTGGACAGTTCTTTTCCAGAAATTGCCCAAAGACAAACCTCTGCCAGTGATGAGTGTCTGGGAATCTCGTGTCAGCACTTAACCCCCATTTTCTTCACCAGTTTTCATAGAAGCTGAACAGAAAAGTAAAGCCAACATCTCTTTGACAATGCTGTAATACCCATAAGCTGACAATTTCAGCTGCTTTGATTGGCAAGGAACATATGAGAAGGTAATGTTTTTGCTGCCAATAATACTTATCTTCAACTTGCCATCTATGAAGAGAGGAGGCAGTGGACAGATGTAATATCTGTGAAGAAAAAGCAACACATGGTATTACATGGAAGAATAAATAAATATCTATACTGATGTGATTATGTCACTTATATTGTGTAAACCAGTTTGCGTTCCACACCAAGTACATCACTCAACCAGCTTATACAAGTTTGATTTTTCTGAGGGAAAGATGTCTAGACTTGTTTTCCAGTCCTGGTTTCCTTTAAACATGCTGTTAATTCAAGTTAGTACAGTGCTTTGAGCTGATCTGGGGGGGGAGGCGGAGGCGGGGGGTTGCATGCAAGCAGCATGGTGTTGTCTAAGGTTGTTTTGCTTGTGACTGAAATACAGGATTTGAATCAGGGCTCTGGAGTGGAAAAGCTGGAATGATGAACTCATCAGACCAGATGAGTGTATTTGCTGCCTGCTGTTGCTTCAACAGACTTCATGCTGCCAACCACTCATTGCATCAGCTCATGGGAGAGTGGTTCCATGTTAACTGGAAATACATAATCAGCAAAGCCCTCTTCTTCCGAAAGGGGAAAAAGAGGGAATTGAGTCACTTGAAGTCAGATATTTGAGCATATATACCTTGTCTCAAGCGCTCTGTCTTCAAGACCTTGTACAAGTTTTTGTGTTTTATTGCCTGACCACTAAATGGATCCTACAGTGTTGCTAAGGTCAGTTAAGTTGAGGTTTTCAGATTTTTTTGGTTGGTGGTGGTTTGTTTTTTATTAGGTTGAGGGCAAATTAGAAGTAGCCAGTTTGTAAGAGAGGTCCTCTTGGAACAACTTTTAACAGACTAACAGGGAAAGACAAGTTTTAAGTTAATATTATGTCAGCCTCTTCCCTTACATATGTTGATTATATAGGGGTATGAGCTCTTTGCTCTAGTTAGTGAATTCTCAAGGCTGGAAGCAGGACCACAGTTACGTCGTTTTGCTGACTGTGAAAGATATGGTTGCTAGAACTGTTTCTTGAAAGTGAGAGGGGAAGAGAGAGTGCCCTAGTACTCTAGTATCTAACGCAGCAACATTACTGTAGCCTTTATCCTTTTGTGCAAGGTCGTCTCTTAGATTTCTTCATTGTGTGTACTCTTACTTTCTGTAACAGTCTGCAGATAAAGTCTTTGTCTTCTAGTTAAGAAGCAAGCAGACTTTTCCATTTGAAAAGAGTAATGAAAATACAGTTTGCTACCATTTATTTTGTATGGAGCTTCCACTTACTCCTTTGTGTGCCATCAATCTATCTCATAAGCTTTAAAAGGTAATGTTTCTTTCCTTCCTAGACTCGAAGTACATGTCTGAAAAGTCCATTTAAATAATTAATGGACCTTTTCAGTAATGTAGCTGTGGTGCATGTTACTTGCCCAAGCCATGTTGTGGTCTGCAGTGGAATTGTTTGTCATTCATTCTCCCCAGCTGCCTCTGAGCCTTTGTGTCATTTACATTGGTCATACTTTACATATTTCACCAGATGGGGAAACTTTCTGAAAGCTGTCTTGCAGAAAATCTTACCCGTTCTGTACTGTGAATTAAACTCTTTGAGTCAAGAGGCGTGAAATTGTGTATTGACCGTTCTTTTTTATTAAAATATAATAATTATAATAATAAATTCTGGCACTGCCTGTGGTCTTCAAGTATAATTCTGAGAGGAGCTGGCATAATGTCGGTGATGATAAACTGAGTAGGTAAGAATAGAACTGTCTGGCAAAAGGCTTAAGTCTGTTATGTGATGTGTTGCTCCTTATATGTACTGCAGGGTTTTTAACACATAGCAAAGCAGTTCATT
This sequence comes from Podiceps cristatus, assembly GCA_000699545.1. Taxonomy (NCBI): domain Eukaryota; kingdom Metazoa; phylum Chordata; class Aves; order Podicipediformes; family Podicipedidae; genus Podiceps; species Podiceps cristatus. Next base: position 8,110 of record KL258293.1, read on the forward strand.
GAACAACCTGCCAGAGGAAGTTGTAAATACACTATTCATTTTTTCTGTGCTGCGTTTTGCTGCTTTGTAAAGTGGTACAAAAACATAATTGGTAGTTGAGTGCTGGTGAAAATGTTATGTAGATGCACATGTAAAATCATAAGAGGTTTCAGATGTTTCTGAAACTATCTGCTGAGCTACGGCTGGTGATGTAATGCTAAATAGTGAGGTGGACAAGGGGAAATGTGAGAATTAAGCAGGTCTGTGTACTGATTACCCAGTGTGAGAAATAATCTTGCCACATCAGAACTGTTACTCTCTTCCAAAATATTTTTTTTATTTCAGTTATTTCAAAGCCCGCCGATTGTGATCATTATGGTAACTGCTCTTCTGAAATCCATTTTTTAACCCATCTTAACAATTGGGCAATCAAAACTGGTCACAGCTGAGTTACTGCAGAGAGTTGACATGTTCTCCTATGGTCTGAACTTTCAGTCTCTTGCTTTCGTCAGTGTTACCCAGTATAGCCTGATTGGTTTTTTCTTTCTTCATGCAGATGCCTTTTTTGGACACTAATCTACACTTGTGCAATAGGAGCGTCATCTCTACATGCCTTGGAACGTCTTGGGTGTAGGAGCCAGGGGCTTGGATGGATTAGACTTTGGCAAAAACGTAGATTTTGGCAATGCCTTCAAATAGGACATCGTAATGTGTGATACATGCAAGTAGACTAAACATGGAAGGGAAGTCTTAAAATGTTGAAGTCATTACCTGTTCTAAGGTATGTTTGTCCTTGGATTGGAATCCTTTAAATGATGCAGTGTAGGGACAGATAAGGTCTGGCATGATCTGCTGCCAGTTCCCTTTTCTCATACCAGCAATATGTTAGCATGTCATGGAATGATGTTGTGGGAGAAGCATTTATTAAAAACAGCTGGAACCCAAGTACAGTTTTAGATCACAGTCTCCAGGCTGGCTGACTGACTTTGATTATTGCTCAGTTTCTTTTTTAAAAACAAAACCAAAAGCACTTATGTATTTAAACTGGGAGATTATCATCTATACACTGGATTTGGTTTTGATGCCAATTGACACTTCATAATGTTTAGCCGTTGATAACTTAAGCAATCTTGAATGTTGCTGATATACAGAATCACCCAAACAAAAGTAGCCCGATGAGGAAACAGCGCAGCTGGTTGAGAAATTGTGGAAGTGATAGTGTTTTGAAATGACTGGGGGGGGGGGGGGGGGCGGGGAACAAACAACAACAACACAAAACCTAATTGTTTTTGGGTATAGCCTGGAATGCATTCTTTGTGTTAGATTGCGGGAGATAATGCAGCATGAGAATGAAAAGCAAGCATGTTACTTATTTCAGTTATGTGTGTAAATATGGATACTCTGTTTTAACATGTAATGGTCTAAAATGGTATTGGTCTTAAAGGTAACATTGTTTGAAAGGCGTAAGGCTTAAACATTGCACAGAGATGGTTTCTGAAAATCCTGCTTCCTCTTTTTTTTGGAGGGGGGTTGTGGTAGCATTTTTATTGGCCTAAACTTTGTAACATGGCTATGCTGAGCAAATGCTGTGCTATGCACAACTTCAGTCACTGTATCTATGATAACCAAAATTAGGTAGTTGTGGGTAAATGAAGAAGGGATAAAAAGGTATTTTTTAAAAAAGCGGGTTTTTTTTCCCCCTTCATCCTAAAATCTTTAGCAATTCCTTTTTGTGTTTTATTTTGTCTTGTAAAGCATATAAAAGATGATTATTGTAAATCTTTAGTGTAAGCTTTTGTGGCCTACAACTCTTTGGAAATGTGTTACTTTCTTTTGGTAAAGTACTCTGATTTAATCCCTTGGTTTGTTAAATAGCTTTTGTATTAACCTGCTGACAGTATTTCTGGCATATTATTAACCTTGCAATTCAGTAGCTCATCACTGTACTGACAATTGGTCTTTCCTTAGGAGGATTATTAATGAATATGTGAACTGTGGTAAAGGTGTCTTCAAGCTGACAGTGGTACACAACTGGAATAGAAGAGGCAGGACAGATGTGAGGCAGTTAAGACTTTACTCCATTTTACAGAAGAAGCATCAGTGCAGAGATGAAACATCTTTGCCCCAGCTACAGTGCAAGTATGAAATGGAGTTGGAAACTGAACCCAGTTTTCCAGAGGCCTGAGTCTGTGGCTGGATTACAAGCCTGTCTTATGTCATGAGGATTTATACAAGAACTATTACTGGATGAAAAAGAGAAGCACTGCAAAGCATTAGCCTCTTGCTTCATGGTGATTTTTGGCACTCAATGTTTTCTTCCTCATCTGTTTACTCACACCACCTCCCAGACCATCTCCCTGATCCTTCTTGCTCCTACAGACCTTGTGGCTGAGGTTCCCTGGAAATACCTGAGGAGCGATTGGGTTGTGTAAGTGTTAATGTGCTCCTGAGGCTTTTTGACAGCAGAACTTAGGAAATACTACTGTGGGTTTTAGTTCAGTTAAACTGTTCTCATGCATGCCTGAAATGCCGCCATCATGCCATAGTGTTTTTTGTTGCATGTGGACAGCTGTGTGGCTGAAAACGGATGGAGTGCCCCATGCTGTAGTCAGAACATGTTGCAAGTAAGCTCAGTGGGGTCAGAATGAAGTAAAACTAATTGTTCTCTAAACAGCATTGGATGCAAGGAAGAGCAGGGGTCTGGTGTTTCCTAGCTCATTCATTCCTGGCATAGTAAGGGCATGTCCTGTGCGGGAGGAGGTAGTCACTGGGATGGATTGGAGCTGTGGATTTCCTGGACTCTTGTAGTTTCTTGGTAGATTTTCATAAATCAGGAAGCATGTACCTCACAACTGTGGCCAGATTGCGATCCAGACCCTTAGTGCTCAGTTTTCTGTGGGTCAGGTTCACGTCTTGCTCCTGGTAGTAGTAAATTTGGCTTACCGTGTCAGGGTATCAGGTTAATCTGGCTGCTGTTTTCCATCACATGTGATCACATTTCCTTGTGGGAATAGGAACTGTGAAGTGACCCTAAAACCAAGTATCACTTTTGTGCTTCTGAAAGATGGCTTAGTCGTTGTTAAATACTCCTTTGATACCCTTGAAGGGTGCTTGGTCTTTAGAGCATGGAACAGGCCTATTGGGGGAACTTCTTTTGTCTGAAATGTGTTGTGCAGGAGTTTAGCAGCAACTATTAAGAGAGGTGATGGGAACGTTAATGCTAGTTAATGGTCTAGGTTACATTCTGGGATCAGTATTGCATGGACTTGCTACCTGGTGCAGTATCACCATCCTATGTGTGAAGAAGTGAACCAGTTGATTTACATGTTTAATACAGGACCTCATGTAGTTCAGCTATGGTATAAATGTGATCCCCAGCAGCAACTGTCTACTATGGAGAATGGTAATGGTTTCTACCCACTAGAAATAAATTTCCAGGAAAACACGTGACTTTTGTTCACCTTGTTGTTGCTAATAGAAAGAAACTGAGAGCTTTCATCAGTGGCAGCAAGTTTTGCATTGAGTGAGGATCCTTAGCTCATAGCAGACGTACTCATTTGCATGGGAGTGAGCTAATTTCCAATGATCAGCTCAGAATGGGTTCATCTAATTCAGCTACTAAACCTGCCATTTCTTACCGAAAAGTGTAGAGAGAGTTGAAATCACTTCGTGCTGTGCAAACACGGGGAAGGGAGACCAGGTATATGCAAAGAGCTTGGCCGAGTGTGTTTAAGCATCTCGGTCTGACAGGATAGCTTTATTCCAATAGAACGAAAAGTTGCCTCTTAAAGCTTTTTATTGAGAATTCACTTTGTTTAAAAAAAAAAAAAATAGTTTTCCAGTGTCTTGTTCTTGAGTTGAGAAGGTAACTTTCCCTTTAACCAGCAAGACAGGATACTGGATGATAGATTTCTGTAAGCAGTGTGTGATGCTTTTAGAGCACTGAAGAGTTGCCATAATCTGTGCAGAAGACTAAAACATTTTAGTTGCTGTGTTTCAGCCAAAGTGGACTTGCCAGGATGGCAAAAGCTGTAACTTTTTTTGCTGGTGATGAGACCCAAACATTAACCTGAAAGGTTAAAGTGACTTTCAGGGTACTCCTTGCTTAGGAGCAATTTGGTTTATCTTTTGTTTGTGTAACCAAGACAGAAGCTCAGTTACATTGGAAACCCAGGTTTCAAAACATAGTACATTTGAATTTCACCTGTTGAAAACACAAAAATAACTTGTGGGGATCTTGTCCTTTTGGAGTGTGAAGGTTATGTCCTGCTTTTCCTCTAGGATGAGTTGTTGAAATGCTTCTGCTCCCTTTTATAGTGGCATTCTGGCAGTCCCTTCCTGCAGAAGCCACCCAGGAAAGGAAATGCTCTGGCCATAGTGAGAGTGGTGTGGCCAGTACAGAAGTTCATGTGCTTTGTGGCCAAGTGAGCTTCCTTTTTATGTTTACTATCATCTTTTTTCTGCTGTTTTCCATTGCCAGCACTAGATGCTTCTTCATATTCAGGGATCTGCATCAGGAATGTCTTAAATTTTATTCAAATTTTAAGTAGTTTCCAGTTCTTTGTCACTGTTACTCTGTGTATAGTGTCTCAGTGGACATACCCCGAAGGACAGATGAGTTCTTTGAGCAGAACTTAGCAGCTGCACTCTCTGGGGGAAAAAAAAAGGTGATGAATTTTCACGTAACAATAAAGCTGCAAATGCAGTTTGATGCTGTTCCTCTCAAAATAGATGGGACAACCACTGGGACATCAAAAAGAGTGCTATAAATTCTATCTGGTTCTGTAAGGCAATTAACCAGGGGTGCTGCTAGCCAGGAACAGACGAGAAAAACAGATGACAGAAACAGAGTCATTTTACGACTTCGGCTGGAATTTTAATTGCACTTCTCCCCATGTTAATTAAGGAAGTGAATGTTTAGCCCAGACCAGTGAAGACTGGTTGCATGCTCCAGAGAGTACTCCTGGTGCAGCATCCCACCCCTGCTGGCAGCACGTTCGGGGGACACGAGGTGGCAGTCAGGGAAAGTCTGTACCCAGCAGAGAGCTGGCCACTGATAATCAGGAAATGGGCATTTTGCAGGGGTTTTGGCTTCCCTTTCAAACCTTGAACTTGACTCAGTTCTGTGTGACTCAGTCTGGTTTGACGCTTCAAGGAGATGGGCTCGGGCCATACCTATTGCAAGATGCCACCTCCCTGCCACCCTGCCTGCGGCACTTCTACCCCAGCCCGATGACAGACATGAAGTGTGGGCTGTGATTTTCACGATGATTGTGGTTTCCAGTGAGCCCTGAAATCTGGTAGGGTAGTGAAGTCTAACACACATGTAACAGCCTGGGCATCCTTTTAGGTGCCATCTAGCACCCTCCCCGTGCCACCTTCAGGGTTGTTGCTAGCTCTGGTGCTCTCTCAAAGTTGCTGCGCTACCTGGCAATAGATGATCACAGAGCTGATATTTCCATTTCATTGGGAGGAGGGTTAGCGACTTCCTCACTTTAATATTGTAAGACTGGAAAGCCTGCAAGGGAAATTTTAGTTCTGAAGGCTGCACATGAACGTGTCTGTATTGCCAGGCTTGAGGAGTTTGATAGTCTCTTTAGTCAGAGGCTGAACCCAGGGAAGCTGCAGAGCGGGAACACAGGACAGGGTAATTCAGGTCGGAAGGGACTTAACGGAAGTCTCAAGTCCAACCTCTGAGCAGGGTCAGTTTTGAGATCAGATGAGGTTACTTGGGCCTTTACCCAGTTTGGCCTTGAAAACCTTTTAGGACAGAGAGTGCAACCTCTCTGGGCAATCTGTTCATTGATTTATTGGTTGTAGAAAATTGGCATTTTATTGTTTGTTTACTTTCATGTCTCTGAGCTTTCTATCTGTATTGGTAAAAGCAATCTCATAGCTTCTAAGCAAGTTCTGGGGAAAGAATGAGGATTAAGCTATGCACTTCAAGAATTTGAGAGTGAAACAGCATTGCCATTCCTAATTTTCCATTTTATTTAAGCATGTTCTTTCCCTTTGTTTAAAACACCCACTGTCTTTTCCTGCTGCTTTCTCCTTACATGATTCCCTACCCACACCTATGATAGTGGTAGAGGAGGAAGGACTCGTTTTCCATGTCTCTTGGGCTAGTGCTAGGGCCTTTGTAGTACCTTTAGATATCTCAAACCATTTGATGGATCTTCTAGTAAGCTCTGTTCCTGGAGAACTGAAGGATAGGGGCAATGAGGTAACGGGATCCAGATTTCCTGTTTCTAGGTACTGCAGTAAGACACTCTTCATGACAATTTGTATTCATATAATGTATTTCAAATGTTGATCACTGGATGGTGAAGCACATGGTTTACATCAGCCTTGAGGCAGAGATCACGTCCTTGCAGCTGGTTGTTCCACTATGTGACAATAATGGTGTAAGCATTGCGATGGGAGTGTTTGTTCATGGTGGAACAGCGTATTAGCTCTGGCATGCAGCGTCGTACGATTGTTAATATTGTCTCAGCCTGGTTTTGTGGGTGAGGAGCCTTGTTTCATTTTGGCTGCATCATTGTTGTTTCAGGCCTTTCCCTTTTTAACCTACTCATTCTGTGTAAGTTACATTAAGGAAATAATAAATAAATGGCAATGGGCTTTCCCTGGCTGACATTAGCTGTTGACCTTAGGCTACCATAAGCTACATCTACAAAAAGCCCCTGCTGATTTTCCTGGTGGGCTTGAGGAAGCCTTTGAGCGGCTTTTTGTGAGTTAGTGTTTGGAGGAGGAGTGGTGAGGATGGTGTGAATGTTATGTGTTTTGCTACACGAGCTGGTGATTGCTTGAATGAGTGGACTTCCTGATTCAAAAGTAAAGAATGAATGGTCTCTCCTCATAGTTTCAATTTTATTATAAAAGGTACTTTAGCAGCTCAGTGGTGTCTGCAGCCCCACGCAAGTGCTGCATAGACAATTGTTTCCACTGCTTGAGAAAAAGTCCATCTGACGCACCAATGGGAAGTCAACACTTTCAGTTCATTAAAGCGAGCATCTATGAGTGTACGTACTCAGCTGAGAATGTTTCAGCCTCTAAGAAGGGTCTGAAAGAGGCTTAAACTTTAAAAGCTTCCATTGTCTGAAGGCACAGGCTGCCCGGCTCAGCTCCCTGCTGCTGTGGCGCTGGGACTAAGTGTGTAGTGGCTATTCAATTGTTGCAGCAGCATTGTTTTATTGCTTGACATTGCTTTATTTAAAAACAATAATTAAAACTGTTGCTTTCTGGTTTTGCAAGATAATGATGAATTTGGAATTCATAAAAGAAGTTATCTGGCTGATGGTTCAGTGAAGAGGCCTTTAGAGAGAACTGATCATATACTCATGTTTTACTGATTTCCTAATATTTGTCTGGTTAGTTCTCTTCACAGAGCTAATATACCTGTCTGTATGTGCAGACTAGCTCCTTCAAATTGGTTATTACTGTGACCCAAGTAGTTCCGGAAGGTGGTCCTGTAGGAGCTGTTTTTCCCTATTTTGCTCTGATGGTTGCTTTGACATTACATCAAAATAATGCCACTTGACAATGCAGCAGGATACTGATGACGTCTGGGAAAGGTTTCTTAATACATGAGCAATTGCATCCTACAGACCAGACTTAAAGGGAGCTCACATACTCTTGGAGAAGTTAGCAAACACAAACAGCAGGATAGGGTGTCTTCCATATGGAACTTGTTATTGCCTTTTCCATCCTAAATGAGTTTACTGCTGAAGTGATGGATGTGTTTCCTTTTTAATATTGGAGTATTGTAGGACTAAATATTCAGCCACCAAATCTGATGTCAATCCTTTGGTTATAGGAAGAAGCAATGATGTTAACAGCTTTTCTGATATGGTTTAGAGGGTAGCACTATGTTTGGCCTCACCTTGTTCTCACCTGAGATATTTATGTCTGAAAACATAGAGTCATAGAATGTTTTGGGTTGGAAGGGACCGCTAGCGGTCATCTAGTCCAACCCCCTGCAGTGAGCAGGGACACCATTACCCAGATCAGGTTGCTCAGAGCCCCGTCCAACCTGGGCTTGAATGTTTCCAGGGATGGGGCCTCCACCCCCTCTCTGGGCAACCCGTTCCAGTGCTTCACCACCCTCATTGTAAAGAATTTTTTCCTTACATCTAATCTAAACCTACCCTGTTTCAGCTTGAAACCATCACCCCTTGTCCTATCACCACTGTCCCTACTGAAAAGATTCTCCCCCTCTTTCCTATAGCCCCCCTTTAAGTACTGACAGGCCGCAATCAGGTCTCCCCGCAGCCTTCCCTTCCCCAGGCTGAACAAGCCCAACTCTCTCAGCCTGCCCTCACAGCAGAGCTGCTCCAGCCCTCGGATCATTCTTGTAGCCTCCTCTGGCCCCGCTCCAACAGCTCCATGTCCTTCTTGTGCTGAGGGCTCCAGAGCTGGACACAGTATTCCAGGTGAGGTCTCACAAGAGCAGAGTAGAGGGGCAAAATCCCCTCCCTCGACCTGCTGGCCACACTTCTCTTGATGCGATGTCAGCATCTGACAGTACGGTGTATAAGGATAAGAACTGTTAGCGAATTTAAATTGCCACTTCTAGTGTGTATTAATGGTTGGACATGATGATCTTAAAGGTCTCTTCCAACCTAAATGATTCTATGATTCTTTTAGCAAGGTGAGTGTCGGTCTCTTCTCCCAAGTAACAAGCGATAGGTCAAGAGGGAAATGGCTTCAAGTTGCACCAGAGGAGGCTTAGATTGGATATTAGGAAACATTTCTTCACTGAAAGCATTGTCAAGCACTGGAACAGGCTGCCTAGGGAAGTGGTTGAGTCACCATCCCTGGAGATTTTTAAAAGACTTGTAGATGTGGCACTTGAGGACATGGTTTAGTGGTGGATGTGGCAGGGCTGGGTTAACGGTACGGTAGGACTCCATGACCTTCAAGGTCTTTTCCAACCTAAATGATTCTATGATTCTATGATTGTTACATTATGTCTTCTGTCTTTAAATATAAAACAGCTTTTCAGATTTGGCACTGCTGTGGTTAAGATGATAGAATTGAGATGACATTTGTACCTTGATTTTTCTTTAGATAGCAAAAGACTTGATTATGATCCCTGAGAATTTATAATGAAGACTAGTTCAGGTTGGAAGGGATATTTCCAAGTCACCTAGTCCAGCCTTCTGCTGTCTTTCGTGATGTCTAATGTGCTGAAATGGTCTCTAGTCCACTCTTTCTCTACTGTCATGTTCCACTTGCATAGATTCTGCCACTTCTTTCAGGGAGGTCTGAGAGCATACCTTTCCAGTGAAGTAGATGTTTTCTACCTTGGCCTGTTTTTGTGCCCTTTATCCATGGACCAATGTTTTCCTTATTGCCGAGATACTTCTTGTTGCCTTCTGCACCCCTTCCATGTTTCAACTCCAGCCAAGGTTTTAGTTTCCTGTCCTGCTGTGTGCTCAGGCATTGTCTCCGTATTCTTCCTAAATAGCCTGTCCCCACTTCCACCTCCCAAACACTTCCTTTTAGTGTTTGAGCTCAGTCAGGAGTTCCCCCTTGGGCAGAGCTGGCCCCCTGCCATGTTTGCTTGACTTCCTGCACATCAGAACAGGCTGTTCTGCTTTGAGTGGTTGTTCTGAATTCCTTCTTTGCTTCAGTCTTTACTGCTCAGGCTGGACCTCAGGTATCCCAGACCCTGGAGTGAAGAGAGGAAGTCTGGAAAAAGGAAGACTTTCCCTTGGTTGAGGTGGAACAGGTTAAAGATATTTTAGCCAAGCTGAACACCCACAAATTCATGGGCTCTGATGAGATGCACCCACAAGTTCTGGAGCTGGCAGATGTTATTGCTGAGCCATACTCTTCATCATCTTTGAAAAGTCATGGAGATCAGGAGAGGTGCCTGAGGGCTGGAGAAAAGCCAGTGTCACTCCAGTCTTCAAAAAAAGAAAGAAGGAAGATCTGGGGAACTACAGGCCAGTCAGCCTCACCTCCATCCCTGGAAAGATGACAGAGCAGCTTATTCTGGACGTCATCTTCAAACATATGGAGGAAAAGAAGGTTATTGGGAATAGTCCACATGGATTCACCAAGGGGAAATTGTGCTTGACCAATCTGGTAGCCTTCTATGATGGTGTGTCTGGTTGGGTGGATGAGAGGAGAGCAGTGGATGTTGTCTACCTCAACTTCAGCGAGTCTTTTGACACCATTTCCCACAACATCCTCGTAAGTAAGATTAGGATGTGTGGGGTAGATGAGCGGACGGTGAGGTGGATTGAAAGCTGGCTGAACCTCAGAGATCAGAGCGTGGTGGTCAACGGTGTGGAGTCTAGTTGGAGGTTGGTAGATAGTGGTGTTCCCTAGGGGTCAGTTCTGGGTCCAATCTTATTCAATATATTCATCAGTGACCTGGAGGAAGGGACAGAGCACTCCCCCAGCAAGTTTGCTGATGACACAAAACTGGGAGGAGTGGCTGATTCACCTGAAGGCTGTGTTGCCATTCAGCATGACCTGGACAGGCTGGAGTCTTGAGTGGAGAGGAACCAGATGAAGTTTAACAAGGGCAGGTGCAGAGTCCTGCACTTGGGAAGGAACAGCCCTGGGCTTGACCTGCTGGAAAGCAGCTCTGGGAGTCCTGGTGGACAGCAAGCTGTCCATGAGCCGGTAGTGGGCCCTTGGGGCCAAAAAGGCCAATGGTACCCTGGGGTGCATCAGGAAAAGAGTGGTCAGCAGGCTGAGAGAGGTTCTCCTCCCCCTCTGCTCTGCCCTGGTGAGGGCCCATCTGGAGTCCTGTGTCCAGTTCTGGGTTCCCCAGTTCAAGAGAGACAGGGAGCTACTGGAGAGAGTCCAGCGGGGGCTACTAAGATGATGAGGGGGCTGGATCATCTCTTACGAGGACAGGCTGAGACACCTGGG
>KL258294.1:291-10906 GCA_000699545.1 Podiceps cristatus
TCTAAGCCCTGTGCCCCATGGGCCCCTATGTTATTTCAATTCTCTTAATGTATTTTGAAACCTCCTTCTGCAAATAAAAGCAGAAGCACTGACAAACACACATCTGCACGGTGTGGACAGCAGGTTTCTTGGCGTTGCTGCGGCAGGCAGGTTTAGAAGGGCTTGATTCCTCAGGGGTGAGTCAAGGTGGAGGGATCAAGAAACCTGGGTGTCCATCTCAGCTCTTTTCCTTTCACTTCTCCCCAAGTCTGCTGCATGGCCTTCAGTAAGTCACTTCACTTTTGGTGACAGGGCTGTTGAACGGATAGGTCCTCCCCTTCCTAGTGTTTGTGTCTCCGTACGAACTGGTACAGTACCAACACCAGCCTGGCCTGGGTCCCAGCTGCCGCAGCGAATACAGATAACTGGTATTAGAGGGAGCAGACTGAGTGCTTAAAGAGTAGGTCAGGCACAAGTAGAGGACCCTCTCCGTTTGTGTCCTGCCATAGCAGTGGGGGGTGAATGAACAAAATCGGCAAAGCATGGCAGGTACTGGGGGGCAGGAGCTCCCTGAGTGGCACACTGAAGGCTCAGTGAGCCCTGTGGCTCGTGTGAGCAAGGCTGACAGCACGGTTTGATTTCCTTCCTTGAGATGGGAATGGAAACTCAGGTTTTGTCACTTTTATGAAGGAGAAACTATCGAAAGCTGTATCTGCTTTTACAGCCGCAGCACAGCCAGCTTGGCGGGGGGGGAGGTAATTCATGCTCTGCTGAAATAAGTGGGAGATGCAGCACCATGGGGTTGGAGCCCGGTACACGTAGCAGATGATGACGGCTGCTCAGGGCTGGTGCTGCTTGGGGTGAGTGTGGAGGCAGTCCCAGGCAGGGTTGGAGGGCTGCCTTGGCTGCCAGCGGGCAGCCAGGAGCTGGTTCCTTGCTCCTGCACCCAGCGTTTGGCTCAGAGGCACCTTTGCAGCTCCAGTGCAACCCACTGGTGCTGGTGGGGGGCTGTGAGGTGAAGCTCCCTGCTCCGAGGTGGCCCAGCACCGGCTGAATCCCCCTGAGCAGCAAGGGATGGTGCTGCAGGACCCACACGCCTTGTCCTTCAGCCTCTTATCAAAGCGAGATCTCTGAGGGCAACGGTGTGAGTTGTGCCACTTTTTCCCAGGCCTGGCGCTGCCCAGCAGCCAGACAGACCAGGGCCGAGGCTGGCTGGTCATTTGTGCCCGTCATGCTGTGAAACCCAAGTGGGTCAGGACCCAGAGGGAGGAGAGGTGGCGCTGGGCTGTAAGATGGGGGATTTTAATTAGGGCCTTTGAGCAAAGAGGCTATGTAAGTAAATAGAACGGAAATGTTACAGAATTAACTGATAATAAAGGACAGAGATTCACTATTCCTTGAAGCAGCAAACATCCATCATGTGCGCTGTGAAGACACACCCAGCAGCACCTTGTCTGGGAAACAAGTAGTGTTGAGTTGTGATGAGCTCAGTTCTTAGCCCATGAATTCCTGGGGCATCACTGCCCCAGTGTGTAACTCGGCTCCTTTGGAGGTCAGTAGTTAAACTCCCAGTGCCCTACAAGGACTGTAGCCCGAGAGGTGTGCTGGGAACACCGCACTCCAAACTATAGTGACAACTGAAGTTTCACGTGAACGTTGGATAATTGGAGTTAACGAGCACGGTGAATAGCAGTACCACACGGGGCTCGTCGCAGGCACCGGTCTGGGCGCTGGAAGCGCAGGCACCGTGTGTGGGGCGATGGTGCTCCCTCCCCACGCAGCGGGGGTCTGCCAGTAAAGAGTCTGGCCCCAACTGCGGACACCCTGGCAGCGGGGGCAATCCAGCGGTGAGCAGACCCATGAACCCAGCTGTCCCGTGAGCGGCATATGCCCCAGAAGGAAACATTCACAGTGACACGAGGGCTGTTAATGAGCCGAAATGAAGTGAAATGTTTCAGGCGTGTGGAGGCTGCAGCAAGGAGAACACGGCGGGAAGTGCATTAGCCCAAAGGGAAGCAGTGGGGCCCTTCTCTTGGAGAGCTCAGAGCTAGCGCAAAGCCCTTGAAGTCTCCTGGAAGGACTAAGCCTGCTCTGGCCAGAGGAGGATGGGACCAGCTGGTCTTTAACCACCTCTAATTTGTCTCGAGCTGCCAAAGCCTTCCTTGCAGATGCACTTCAGTGTGAGCCTTTACACATGGCTTCTCTTTGGAGCACACCCGGCACACGGCTTACCTGCTGCTGAAACACCGCAGTGTTTTACAGTACCTGTCCTCTCTCTCTCTTCCTTTGGCAGGAAAGAAAAACCGACGCTTTTTAAATGCGCTGCCCAGCGAGGCCAAGGGAACAGCCACGCAGGTGGCAAGCCAGAGAAGAGGAGCCAGGCGTATCCGAAGGACCAGTCTCTCTCCACGCGATGAGGGAAGGGCTGGTGCTGGTCTGCGGGGTGAGGTGGAGGAGCACGGCTGGGTCTGAAACCGATGATGTTTCTCTTTTTTTCCCAGACAAGTATTTCTAAGATAACAAATAGTCCAAGGGGGAAAGAGCGAGAGGGAAATTAGCTAGAAATTTTACTATCGATTCTTTTTTATTTATAGATGGTAAATCAATTCCAGAGCTTTTTTTTTTTTTTTTTTTTTTTTGCCTCATCTCTGGGAAAAAAAGAGTGACCTGATAGATTTACAGAAATCGTTTGCGGTAGCTGAAAAGCTGTTTGTTGAAATGAGAAAACCTCCCCTTCCTCCCCCAGCCTCGCTCGCTCTCTTTAAAGGGGTAATCCATAGGATGAGCTAACGAGGGAGTCCTGGCTCCCTGCTGCACCGTGTGATGTCTCCCCTTTTAGTGTCAGGCTCAGAAGCTCTTATGCCAATTGCATGTGCTAGCCCTGTTAGCTTGCATTAAGAGAGCCTGATAAATAGCTTCTGGGAGTCGGGCAGGCGCTCCGCAGTGTGCCGTTTATCATCCGCTGCACGGTTAGATTTTTTCCTCTTCTATCAGATCATTTGAGGAAAGGGGTCACATGAGAAACGTTACTGTCAGGCTGCAGGCATGAAACTCACTGCAAGACCTGTCTAACGGGCAGGAACCATAGTCCTCCAGCAAAAGCTGGTTGGGGTCTAGAAAGACTGGACTTCCCAACAGAGGTACGGCTGAGGCAGTGTGAGCTCGGGGCAGCGCTGAAAGGGGTGGACAACAGTGTTGTGCTGCTACTGTAAGAAATCGCAGGTAAAACTTCACCACTTTCCCATGACATGGACAGCATGTGAAACCTCTGCTCAAAGCCACCGTCACTAGGCAGTCTCGTCTCCTGTCTTGCGTGACTAATGGAAACACCTGCCAGTGACATGGAGTTGAAGCCCAAGGCCAGTGGTTCTCAAACAGGAGAGTAAAAGAGGGTGACCCTGAGGGAAGTCTGAGTGTCTCCCAGGGGATGGGAAGGGACCGTGCGCTTAAAAGTGTCTCTTGGCGACCCACCAGAAGACTCGGGAAGCAGCTTCTCTTAACTGACTTCTGCGAGGAGTCAGGCTGCAGTGGTGGCTTGGGGGAGAGAAGGTGCCAAGACCCAGTGGATAGAGAGGGAAAGGGTGAACCAGACTGGCGGTGAACAAAGATGTGTGAAACAAGACTGAATGAGCTCCTCTTGGTGTGGGGTGGCCCTGAAGAAGTAGTAGCCCCAGACACTCTGTTCTCTAGTAAAAGAGCTGGGTTGGTTGCTCCTCTCCTCTTTCACAGGACTTAAGTGCCATGATCCAAGAACAGAGTCAGACTCAGCTGGGTCCCTGTGCTGGCTTGTGTGTGAGAAGAACGCATCCTGGGGATAAAAGGTATGAGAAAAAATGAGAATTATAGCCTAAAATAGACCTTCTGGGTAACTTAAATTTACTGTACCATGTGAAAGTACTCCCTGATTCTTTGGCAATGGAGACCTGGCTGCAAGGCCTGAGCATGACCAACACTGAACCAAGGTGTGATGCTAGGAAGAACCGAAAGCAGCTTGGGTTGCATTTGTGCAGCCAGGAAGCTAGTAGGCCCTCATTTGTGCTCATCTGTCTTTGAATACAGTTTCTGATCTGTATCTCACTGGTTAGAGGGGAGTTCTGTGTAAGGTCCTTCAGCTCCTTTCCACACAAGTAAACACAAAGCAAGCAGGGTCAAGGCTGAGGTCTGCGTTCTGTGTCTAAGGACCTCACCTGCACTTCTGGAGCCCCATCACAACAGACCTCCTGGGAGTCACTGGCACATGGTTTCCATCCACTTAGCATTGCTGCAGCCAGAGAGAGTGGGCAGATACAAGTCAGGACAAAACCTGGGCTTTGAGTGCCTCAGAAGATGGACAAGCTACTCAGGATCTGGCAAAACTTGAGTTGATGGTGTCTCTGCATTTCGCCACCCATTAGCTGGGCTTGCGTTAGCTAGTTTCTCTCTGGTAAGGGGAACGTGGTTGAAAACAAGAAAGAGATATCCCACTGGAAGGAAAATGATTTAAACCACCAAGCAAACCTGATATTGTCAGTATTTCAAGGTGAGGGGGTTAAACTGTGGACCTTTTTAGGGAGAATAAAATGCCTTCATATGATGAATTCCAAGGCATCCAAAAGGCACAGTGCTGGCTCTCTTGTCTCCAAAAGCAGAGTAATGAATAGTGGTGACAGTGTGATAATTAAAATGACCTCTTGGAGATGTGGATTAGAAGGTATGTGGGGGGGGGGATAAATTCCCCTTTGATTTAATCTAGTGCTAATTTATGACTATCGTTGGGTTTTATAGGGTTTTAGTGGAAGACTTTCAAAGTTGGTTTACTCAGGTGATAATGTTCCTTCTGCATATTCATTGGAAAAACACTTGTAGAATTCCTCATTATTTCTTTTTGAATGTATCTGTCTGTCTATCTATCTATCTATCTGTCTAATGATTGAGTTTCAGCTATTTGCTTAGCCGATGAAGAGTCTGCTCTAGAAATATGAATAAAGTGATAAAAGCAGCTGTGGAATGAGTGTGTTGTTCCATTTTCATTCCTTTCTCCTCAGAGGCCCCCAGAGTAACTTCAAAACCAAGACGCGGACAAGGGGGTTCTGGGAGCCCTCATGCTGCCCTGCTTCTGGTTGTCAGAGGCTCCCACTATCTGACTTGTAAAAGTTGGTCTTTTAAGTTTGTATTTAATAACTGGATCTTCCTGTAAATCACTGCCTCTGCTTCTTAAGTGTCTGCTGCCACCCATATCTGCCCCACAGCCTGCAATTTTCAGGTCTTAGTGTAGACCTAATGTAGTTGCTCATCTCTGCCAGAGATGCTTCCTTTCAGCCGAGCTATCCCAAGGTTCCAGTTGGATAGAAAGGACAGATTGGAGACAGTTACCCATATGGGGAATGATGACATCCCATTTTTCAACTCCCATGCTGGTAACCTTCTTCCCATCCTCTCCACCTGCCTAGCAGTACCGTAACATCCAAACAGAAGGTTATCTGCCAAGAGCATCTGCATTGCTCCTCAGCCGGGCAGCGTGCCCGTTCTGGAGCCCACCCTCCCCATCCTTGTTCCAGCATGTCATGTTCAGACTCTTTGCTCTCGCCACCCATTTCACTCCTGTCTCAGTCTGTCTCTGGCATGTGCAGCCACAGCCACAGCTGCCCCTACCTCTTCATTCTGCCCTGAGATCCCAATCACATCTCTTCTGAACCCTATAGGCAACGTTGACCCTGTGGCGCTTTCTTCAGAGACCCACCTCTGCTTTCAGGGTTCACCAAGAAACCATGTTTCTTGAAAGCTCTCCCTGACAGCCGGGGATGGGAGCCTGCGCCTTTCTCTGTGGGTCTTTGCTACCTTGCGTGAAGAGGGCTTGCACTCAGGTGTGGCAGAGCGTGCACGATGTGCACGCACCATTTCACAGATTCTTGGGGAGACTATTGTGGGAGCTGAAAATACGAGACCTTTTGATCCCAGTTGTTTTCCTCCCACACAAGCGCTGAAGTTCTTTTCCTCCACCTGAGCAGACAGACCCTGCTTCAGAGCCTACTTCTGGCCTGCCCTGAGCCTCTTCTTCCTGGAGAGGGTGATCTGTGTCTCGGGCGTAAGTAACGCACATTGCACACTCAGCAAGTAATCCTTTGCTAGTCACTTGGGTCAAGTCCAGGGTAAGGCAACACCAGGCATTTTCAGAAGCCAATATGGCCCCAAACCTGGGCGTCTGATTTGACAGAACTGTATTTACCCTGAAGAACAAGGGCATGTGCGTGTCTGAGCACAAGCGGAGGGCTCTTCTCGCGGGGAGACCAGAGCCCCGTTGCATCGCCTGCCTGTTCCCGCTCTCTGCTTGGGGAGCTGGGGCGGCCCTCGGAGCACCAGCAAGGTGCTTGCCTCCTTCGTACAGGACTGGGTGATGAATAATAAAATGATGAAATTAACTTGTTTTCTGGGCATTCTGCTCTCCTGACAAGAAAATCCCACTACAAACCCCTGGGCAGGCAGTCTAACTGCGCTGAATTGGACCCTCGCTGTGAGGGGATTATATATTCTGATTGGGGCTGCGTTTGCAATTATTTTCTCTGCCACACCAAAGACCTTTACTGCAGAGCTGCAAACCAGTTATGGGAACATGAAATGCTTTGACTTCTTCACTAGGGAAACATTAATCCAATCACAGGTTATGTCCATTA
Source organism: Podiceps cristatus (assembly GCA_000699545.1). Classification (NCBI taxonomy): domain Eukaryota; kingdom Metazoa; phylum Chordata; class Aves; order Podicipediformes; family Podicipedidae; genus Podiceps; species Podiceps cristatus. The sequence goes on from KL258294.1 coordinate 6,921, forward strand.
CAGACTATGGCAATATTGTATACAGGAATTCCCAGGAGAAGGTCCTACAAAAATTGGAATCTCTGTATAACCATGTTATGAGATTTACTGGTGTGGATAAAATGGGCAGAGTTAAAATTACCAGGCTGGCTATCTCTAAAAGACAGGTGAAGTCTGCTGGCTATCATCGCTTCATAATATTACAAATGGAAAAGCTCTGAAGTAATTGAATAACACATCTGCTGAAAAAAACCTTGTGAACTGCTATAACCTAAAGATAGACTGCAAGGAAACAATGTATGTACAGCACCCAGCTAAAAGGAAAAGGACGCTTTCCTTACCTGGTGCAGGAAGATACCGCAAATGCAGATACAGATTCCCTCTTTGCCTCCTAGATTGTACGTGTGTGTGTGTGCGCTTTATATATACGTGTGTCTGTGTGTTTGTGTCTGTCTATCTCTGTTCATACAAAGTAAGTTAAACCAGTCTGCCCAGCAGCCAGAGGCATGGTGCTGGGTGGTACCGATGCGTAAGCAGAGCTCACTGCGTTCCCTTTTGTGCTGGAGTTGTTACTAAAAACACTCCACATGGCTTGCAAAGGAGCTGATTTCTGTCCCCTTAAAGTCTCTCTCTCCTTGTGCAGAAAAAGATTTAAAAGCACTTTGCAAGAGCTGATTAAGCTTTTCCCCCTGCTTTCGTATCAGCATTCAGTGGCCTGTAGCCATGGTTTAATAGCAGAAAGCAAGTTCATCAGGCCACTGCAAGCCCGGGGCTACAAGGAAGACGCGTGCTGGCGTAGCTGCCGCAGCTGCAGCCAGGTGCATCCCACCCAGGCAGGTGGACCCTGCGCGCGCCGTTGCAGGGGGGCGGCCCACAGCCTGCCGACGGCCTCAGTATTGCCCTGGAACACAACCGGGCCAGCGGCGGGCACGGAAGAGCCAGGCTCCCAGGAGCCAGAGCTGACCAGCCATCCTCTCTTCCGTTCTCGGGAGGTAAGTGTGCTGCGGATCGGACTTTTGTGGTGCATGAGAGGGGATTCCAGATCAGATCAGACACAACGCATCCTTCTGCGGCTCTGCCTGGGCGTGGGGGGGCACCCCTCATTGCTCACGTTCTTCCCCGCCGCGTAGCTCTGCGCAGGGGTCCACGGGCAGCTGACACGAACGGCGCTGCAGCAGCATGGCTGCCAGGGGTTGGCATAGCTGGGTAATGCAGGGAGGTGTGATTTATGTCCCATTTCATGCACCTCTCCACGGCAGACCAGCACAGGTGGAAGGAAGATACACTCTTGAGACAGCAGATCTGGAGGGGTTTGAGTCCTCCTGTTGAAGGAACACAGAGGGGGCTGAGAGCATGAGTACCAACAGGCACGGTATGTAAAAGAACTCTGAAATTAGAGTTGTTTAATAAACATGGTCATTAAAGAAGTTCTTTCTCCTTGAAAACATTAAAAAAAAAAAAAAAATCCAAATTTGCAAAATATAAAAATTCTGCTTTTCCAGTAAGGCTTGAAATTTGCTGTCTGGAAGCAGTGGGTACAGAAACCATCCAACTCTAACTTAAGCTGCAGTACCAATAGCCTGGGTATACAAAGGAAGATTTTCTTGCCAGCCAGTGTTTGGAAGAAAAAACATACTAGAGAGCAAGTCATGCCACCAGGGACGAAGTCTTCCTCACAGTCATAAGGGAGCCAATATTCTCCTGTGATCCCCAGACACCTACATAAAATTATACCAAGTATAAAGAGTCCCCCGTTCATTTCGCACATTTAGGGCTGTCGCCCCGGCACCTTCAGCCAAAGCAGCCTGAACAAATGCTGGGGATTCGTACACGTTTCCCCTTGGTGGTAGGTGAAGGTGGGGGAGTGTTTTGGTTTTGCTCCCTGTGTGTACCACTAAGACTACTGGGGATTGTTCTGGAGCATTTATGACCCATTTTAAGGCTGGATGAAGAAATTTCTAGAGGTGTAATTGTTTTAGGCCCCAAGTGTTGCCCAAGTTGTGTGAGGCAGTTGATGGAGAAGCGCGATTTAACTTTCACTCAGGGAGCTGGTTAGAGCACAGAGGTGCTCTTTAGCACGGGGCTGGCTCTTGCGGAGCTTGTGGTTCAGCACTGAGGGTTGGGTGAAACCTTTGGTCCTTTTAGGTGAAGAAAAGTTTGCTATTCTTAGAAATATTAGAACCAGGACTTCACCCTGGAAATCTTGAATGCAACTCCCAGCTCTCCCATGGATCTGATGTTGCAAGATTTAGGATAAGGTGAAGAATATTTCTTTCTGTGATTCATCTCTACCACCCGAAACCCCACAATAATTCTACCTCATACTAACATATACCTTTTTCCATGTGAGGAAATACCCATTTCTCACATGGTGGCCCAAGATTTGGGCAGCTGGAGTGAGCAGAAGCAGGACAGAGGTGGGTCACAGAGCCAAGGAGGGAAGTGAAGGAGGCTCCAGGGCTGAGCCACGGTAGTCAGCGAGTGATGGCAGTGGGTGCTTGGCTAAATCATCACAGACGCTCCCAAGGCAGCGTTGGCAGAGAGTAAACAGTAATTAATAATGGCTGTTAAATGCAGATATTTCATACCTCTCAACCTTGAAAAAATGGGGAGAAGGATTTTTGCAAAATACTTCATTTTCTGTCTCTCTCACACAGTGTTCTGTCACTCTCTTCCTGAAGTGTCGCTCAGCCAAACCGAGACTTCCCAAACCATTCATCCGAGGATTTCTGACTGAAATGGCTGCAAACATCACAGTCCCCAGGTTATTAGTTAGTTCCATGCCCATGATACGATCAGGGGATCTGTGAGACGGCAGAGGTTGTGCAGAAAGCCACACGGAGAAGCACCCCAGAAAGCCCCCTGTCACTTGCTGTAATGAGTGTGGGTGCCAACTTCTGGGGTTATCCTTGTTTGCCCAGGACAACCTCCAGATATCTCTGATGACAAATCAAGATTTCCTAAGCTTCCTTGCTCAACTGCTTCATCATTTCACACTTACTACATCTACGTAGCCCATGAACAAAAAGCTAAAAAGAACGTATTTCATTTGGGCATTGTGGATAGGTACAGGGGTGGTTAGCTGGAGTATTTCTGCCATGAATGCCAACTGTCCTGCCTCCTGATACCGTGGAGGGGCGAGACATAATAGGAACAGTATGATGGTGCAATAAAAATGGTCACAGCCAAGTTCTCCCTTCAACTTTCAGGCATGTGGTATTTGAATGAAACTGTTCCCTGCTGCCAGTGCTATTTTTGAACAATTTAAACTACAAATTTCAAATCTGTAACTGGATTTAGAGCAGCCCATGCATGGGTTGAAAAAAACAATCTCTGATTTTCATTGATTTAGAAAAAAGGTGGCTGTCTGAACAGTCTGGGGCCAGAGGTGGAAATCCAAGCCCTGTTTTGCACTAGGGTGCCATGTAACATGGGACACACCGGTTAAGAGGAGGGTACATTCCAGGAGGGGGAGCCTGTATTTGGAAATCATCAAGGGACATCAGAGCAACTAGTGGTGGCCAGAGTAGATTTGCCTGAATTTTATTCCAGCCTCCTCAGTCTTTCAGTATCCAGACACCTGCAGTTTGTATAAAAACATGTTTGTACTCCAGGCTTGGACTTGACCAAAGGCACGGCTGAGAGGGGCACAGAGATGCATGTTGCTGCTTCTCTGGCAGGAGTTTATCAGCACATTTGGGGCTGGCGTCCCGGCTGCATGTTTCCATGATCTGGAGGGGGTGCCTGGGGGTAGCAACAACAGAATCACAGAATCACTAAGGTTGGAAAGGACCTGTAAGATCATCAAGTCCAACCATCAACCAACACCACCCTGCCCATTAAACCATGTCCCACAATGCCTCATCCACACGTTCCTTAAACACCTCCAGTGAGGGTGACTCCACCACCTCCCCGGGCAGCCCATTCCAATGCCTCACCACTCTCTCAGTAAAGAATTTTTTCCTAATATCCAGTCTAAACCTCCCCTGCCGCAACTTGAATCCATT
>KL258294.1:11854-27095 GCA_000699545.1 Podiceps cristatus
CATCAGCACAACTGCGTGGATGCCAGTGCAGAATAGCAGGACAGACTATCCCCGTGTACTTTTAAATCATCAAGCTGGTAAGTACCCTGGATGATAAGATGTAATCTTTTAAATGCAGTATGGATTTCTTCCCTGAATTATGCATGATAACATCTTTAGGCATGAGCTTTTTTTTTTTTTTTTTTTTTTCTGAAGGAGCTGGCTTTTGGTGGTGACAGCGGTATCACTGTGTTTCACGGTTTGGCAGGCCAGCCCGGGGACGGCTCCCTATTGCCAAACAATCTCTGCTACCTTCCTACAAGTGCTGGGCCCTAGGATGGTGCCAGAGCATCTCCAGGAGATGTGAGGCTGTTAACCCACTGGTTCAACAAGCTGATACCAGTCTCCAAGCCAAAGGAGCCAAATCTCATGTTGAGAGAGATCGACAGGGGGAAAGGGAATGAATACCTAGGATTTCAATGGTGAGCAGACAAATTCAGGTCAAATCTGGTCATATGCAGTCCCCACCTGGTGCTCGCTGGTTGCTCAGGGGTGTACGGGGACCACACACTACACAAGAGGCAACAGACACCAATTAAACCCCATGAAATTCCATCTGAACACAAGAAAACATCTTTTAACTGTGAGGGTGGTGAAACACTGGAACAGGGTGCCCAGAGAGATCATGGAGTCTCCATCCTTGCAGATATTCAACACCCAGCTGGACACACTCCTGGGCAACGTGCTCTAGCTGACCCAGACTCAGCAGAGGGGATGGTCAGGATGATCTGAAGATCCTTTCCAACTTCATCCATTCTGGGATTCTGTTTCTTGCTTCTTATACACATTTCTGACAATTTTACTGGTCATTCTTGCAGCAAGCAGTATAATAATACCAATATTTAGCTCTTTCACAGCATTGTTCACTCCTTGATCTGCAAAGCCTTTAATGAGGAATGTAGTTCAGCATCCCTTTTTAGCAGCTGGGGGAACTGGGGCAGTCAGAAAACAAGGGATTTCCTTAAAGACATTCAAGAAGATTGGGGCAGAGAGACCAAATTTCCCGAGTGCCACCTGCCATTCCTGGGCCAGCAGTGCAAGGCCTACACAACCGGTATTGAGAGAGAGATGCCTGGTGTACCGAGCACCCAGAGACAGCAGCGGCTGAAGGCGCTGGATGCAGCGCTCTCTCCAGGGATGCAGCCCTTGGGCTGTAAATCACAGCAAAGGAGAAACGCTTCTGCGCTTTGCCGGGGAGACAACGGCGCAGGCAGCTCCGCTCCGCTGAGCTCAGCTGAACCACAAACAAGCAAGCCGGAGCCTTAACGAAGGTGTATTGGCCACTGGTAAGAACAGTCCTTACCCACCAGTGCTGCAAACTACAGGTCTAGTTCCTCCACATTACATGATTTTAAAGCTGAAGGAAGGAAGGTTTAAATTAGATATGAGGGGGAAGTTTTTTACAGAGAGAGGGGTGAGGTGCTGGAACAGGCTGCCCAGAGAGGTGGTGGATGCCCCATGCCTGGAGGTGTTCAAGGCCAGGTTGGATGGGGCCCTGGGCAACCTTGTGTAGATCCAGGCCTGGAGGTTGGTGTCCCTGCCTGTGGCAGGGGGGTTGGAACTCTGTGATCCTTGGGGTCCCTTCCAACCCAGACCTTTCTATGATTCTATGATTTTTTTCCCCTCCCCCAGTGCTTCTACTGAAGGTCTCAGATTCGGCCAAGTTGCACAACAGAAACATACTTTATTAATAGCACTTTTATTACCAATCCTTAGAGTCTAATGTTTCTAATATCATAAAAAATTCTTTAACTAAAGCTCACGTTGCCGTGATTTGGCATCTCAATGTATTTTGATCTATTGACAAGTACACCTTCATAAAAAAAAATAACGGTCTGATTTTTCTCATGAATATTGAAAATCAGACAGAAGAGCAGATGTGCGTGCATGTCTACAGGCACAGAAGCACAGAGCCCCACTTTAAGTATTTGCTTAAATCCCAGATCCTGACAAATAGGAATGATCTGCTTGTTACTCTTTCGGTGAGCTGAATAAATACGTGGACTGTGTTTGTATGGAACAGAGGAAGCAAGCAATGGCCATTTATGGATGATTAATCACAGACATGTATTCTTTATTTCCTATTTATGGGTGATACAGTGGGCTGAATTTTAATCAGCTCTCGCTATGGTGGGTTTTCATGTTTCTGCTTTCAGCAGTTAACACTTTAGGGACACCAGAAAAGGAAGTGAGTGGAACAGCTATGGGTTGGGATTACTCTCCGGTTTCAGCAATGACTTTGCCTACTGCCTTCAGAGAAGGAACAAAATAATGTCTCATGAGTGGGGGCTTCTGGGAAGGTAACTTGGAAACAGTTAATGGTAATGTTAATGTAACAGTTGGTAGGCAGTGAGCTGAGTTCAACTAAAACCAGCTCTGAACCCAGACTTCCACTGTCTCTACCTAATACAGTTATTAAAACTAATGCAAACCAGGGAACAAAATGCTACCACTGGCATGCAGGGAACATTCCTATTTGGAGCTGCTTTACAGCTGCTCGAGTGGGAGAGTCGCAAGCAAATGGAAAAGGAGGCTCCAGCCTCGTGCCACACCGAGTCAGTGACTGCTCCAACAACAGGAACATCTACAAACAAACACGGGGGTTTAATGTTTTCTGACCTTGTTACTGCGTAGACGAAGGTGCCTTTTCTTAACGGTGAGAACCGGGAGCTACCCCTGCCCGGAGGGGGAACGCTGCCCTCCCTGGCCTCTGACATGAGGCAAGGGGTTGGTACAGTCGTAGCCCCAAAGACTGGCAGAGCCAGTGCTGTAAGATGCCAGGCAGAGCTCAGCAAGGCTCATTTAAGTATTATTGCGGGAATGGCTCCTTCGTTCTTCCTTGGTTTTTAAGTTAAATACGCAGTATGACAGAATGCTCTTCAGCAGAGACATAATCTTCATCCTTTTGTTCAAGGAGAGAAGAACAATTAATCGAGCCTTCACCCCTTCTCCTTGGATGATGCTCAGTTTGACCTTTACAGTACCAAAGTGGTATGAAGATAAGAATCATGTACTGTATCCTGACCTCAGTTACACCGTGGCACATCTGAATTTGGAGTCAGACCACTAAAGTAATTAGAACTGACTGGGACTAAGACTGGTGTTTGCTATTTCTGGCATTTATATTCAAGGTAGTCAGCGGGATCCATTACATCACCCCACACCTGCCCTACGCATGCCGCACACAATGTGTTTATTATGCGTGGTACTAATCGCACAGCAGGCGATTAAAATGGAGAGCATTTTAAAAGTCAAATTGGCCTTTTACATCACATAATTTGGGATGGAGGCCAGATTGCTCTGGATGATTTAGATACCTAACTCAATCAATGAGTATGAGACATTGAAATGCCTTTGGAAAAAAACCTGCAGCCCCTAATCTTTAAATTTCATCTTTAATTTTGGAGTGAAATTGGTGCTTAGAAAATATAGCTCAGGGAGGGCAGGGAAAGAAGAGTCCAGTGAGCAACACTGAAATCTCGCTGAGCCAGGGACTGTCGTCAGCCGAGGAGGAGATGGGAAATTAGCACACAGCTCAGGCTGGCTCGCTCGCAGGAATACATTGACAAAATCGATGGAGGGAGATGACGCCATCCAGCCCCTAAAAACCTACAGTCCTTTAAAACGAGGGCCCTGGGTGACATACTTTTCCAGGCATTAAGACTCTGGCAGCCTAACCAAAGTACAAGATCAAGAAAGTAAATTTGAAGGAGTTACTTTATTACAGATAATGCTGCCATTTCCAGATAGCCACGCTTCAGTTAAACCCACCGAACCAAACGCCACATTGCAATTCAGTCAGGAAAAGCAGCTCACCCTAAGATATGATACAGGACATTTAAAATTAATAATTTTGAGACATGTCATCACAGGAAGAGTGTGAAGAATTTTTTCTCTTCTTTTTATTGGGACTCTTGAGATACTTCTCCCGGGCTACTATTTAAAGCCCAACTTTGTTTGTGCTGCTTGGATCCAGTTTTCATACCCTAGCCTTAAAACAGGCCTCTGAAAGGAAAGCAGCGTTATATTCTGCCATATGCAGTGGGCGAAGTGGAGAAGAGTCACTTCACCGACGGGTGTTACTCAACAATGGGAAGAATTTAAGTGGTTTTTGAGAAATGAGGATTTAACCCACAAAGGGGCTTGGAGACATGGAGACTAGAGATTTAAAGGCAAAATAATAGATCTTTGCTTTGAAGTCAGCCTGAGACTGCAGACAACCAGTCTGAAATTACCTGCTGGGTTGAGGTTATCCTTTGTGTTGGGAAGGGGATGCTTCGGCTGACTTTTCTGGGCAGTGAAAGCCCTCAGTCTTCAGAGCTGCTGATACCCCAGCACTGGAGACCTGTGTAGGTTGTGACAAATAAGATGAGATTTAAAGAGGAAGGAGTGCTGTGCGCATACAGTGATGGAGATAATGAAGAGCTTCCTCCTGAATGCACAAATGCTTTTGGGGCTTCTCAGGGTCTTAACTTGCGAGCGCGGTTTGACAAGGGAACACTGCTCGTTGGGGCGCGTATGTCGGAGTGTTCGTGAAAGAGCACACGCACGTGTGCATGGGCAGCCTGGTGTTAATGAGAGATTTCTGTCAATTCCCAAGCACAGCCAGTTTGTCCTCTGCTACACCTAGAAAGTGTGAATAGCACGGAAACCAAGATCTACTCCTTATGAGCTATAATTTAGCTCTTTTAGGTAATATGCTGTAATGAAGAATATTAAAGCTACCTTCACAATTTCCAAGTCCAAATCTGGTTTATTTTATTAGGAATTAAACTTTCAGATCCCACATGTGGCTTAGAAAATCTCCGTTTGTAGGTCAGAAACACCACAGAGATCTGTAATGACTTACCCCTTGCCATAGGCTTTGTCCACAAACAGACCCAGATCGATGGAGTGGGACTCGAACGATGGATGCAGGCCCACAACCAACACTCTGTACCTCCCAAGCCCTGGGACCACAACACAATGTATGTGGGAATTGCAGCAGAGGATCCAGCTGGCAGAACACGCACAGTCTTACTGCATGAAAGCTTCATCCAGCTGCTCTTCCTACCCTGTGGCTTCCAGGGAATACCGTATCAGAGCAGTGATTTGATCTCCGAGGGCTGGACCATGCACGATGCAAAGCAAGGCAGCACAATTCCTCTTCAACACTCAAGCAAATGAATATTAAATTCAGGTGTCTACATGATGGCCCAGCGTGGGGGCAGAGGGCTCAACAATGGGGGATGTCAGAGACAGCCATCGCAGTGCCAGCCTGGGTTGGGAGGATCCTTATACTGATTCTCTTCTCTAACCTCTAATTTTTTTTTTTCCAGTTTGTATCTAGATCAACGTTCAAAGAAAGACACGAAACTAGTGAAGAACAGACTAAAATTCGAGCTAGAATCCAAGCCAACAGGTCAATGAAGAGATAGTTCAAAATGGCAGCATTATTCAATCGCCTGTGCCCATGTGTCAGCTGAAAAGGAGTCGGAGAAGGATTGTGCCTTCAGTCTGCTGGGTTTTGTCCTCTGTCAGGCCTTTGCAAGTCACGGCAGCAAGTGTGGTCCCCAAACCCCAACAGTTTAGAACAGAAAGCTATTCCCAGGGCATCTTTTTGGAAGCAGCAAAGTTGCAGCTTTAGATTGATGCTCATTTTTATTTTGTGATCATAGCTAATTAAAAGAAATTAATAGAAACATAGCCAGATCCAAAAGTTTATTAGAAAAGAAGCATTGTAGTTTAATTATGCCACTATGTTGTGTATAACACAAAGCCCACTGAAATCTGAATACTTGATGATCTCTGGAATTTGACTAAGAGCTCTTCGGCCTTAGGGAGAAACTTGACAATTACTAATCTACATATGCTGACAATCTCTACATATCAGGGGCCCCATGAGGGTCTTTAATTGCTCTGTAAACTTCAAGCTGGAGTGTTCTTCTGTAGGAAAAAACAAGATGCTGCATTCAAGCTAAAGAAGAGTGGTAGTTGACATGTTTATTAAATACCCCCAGGCCCCGAAGGATTGCAGGGCAGAAGGTTCTCTGGGTAGAAGTTATAAGTGCGGCACCAGATTTATTCAAGGCAGAACAATTACGCGTGGATGCTCAGGTGCAACTACGGCACAGCAGATCCAGGAAAACTTTCTGCAAAAGTGCTGCCACAACTTCAGACTGCCTTTCTATTCTCTCGCTTGCACAGCCCTTTTTGCCACATTTGCTTGAGTTTTATGACAGCGCACACAAAATGTCTGCACAGTTTGAATGGAATTGGGCAGTGGATTTTATAAGGTGCAGACCTGAGCTTTTTCAGAAGCAAAATCTGTGACATTTGCCTTATTGCTGCATTACTGTAGGCAGTGAGTTTTGTCGACGTATCTGGAAGGGGCGGGACTTCTATCCTCCAAGTTACCTTCAATATAAGACTTGAATTTATGCCAGAAATTTTAGTAGGTCTGGCTCAAAATGTAGCTGCAGAAAGCCTGGTCACTTCATAGAAGAACTGATAGATTCAGATTCCTTCCCCTTAATTTACAGTTTGACACAGGCTGACACTCTGATGATTAATGTTACTGGTGTGATATGGACAGCGCAGAGGGTTATTCTGGCTCATTCTCCTCTTGCTGTATTGACTTGATGTCGGCTTTGATGTTTACCTTGTACAATGTCAACATAATCGCCAAGCAAATCCTGATTGTTTCATTTCTCATTTTATTTCTTTGTATTTCAGGAATGACAAGTTACCCTCCCTCTGCCGTGAGCGTTCACCTCCCGTACTGAACTGGCCAGAGTGCAGGGAGAAAGAAGTAACACTAACCCCTCCAGAAGCCGTCTGACAGGGCAGCATCGGTCTTGACGAGGGGATTTACAAAGTGCTTTATCGTTTCTGGGGAGCAGAAGGAACAGAGAGAGCTTGGACTGCGCTCCGATGGGACACACAGCACTCGCCATTACGGGAACACCTTGCCTGGCGATGAAGCTGATCGGGAAATAATTGGAGGGAATAAATCTGGAAACTCCCAGTGCCAGCTTCATTCCGGGCTCTAATGACACCATCCAAACCTTTGAATTTGGGGAAGGAGAGCGTTATCAACGCAACATGTTAAACAACCTTAACTCCAGTGAGCAATGGCACCACTATAACACTTGTTTATTAGCAAAATGCATCTGATCTCAAAGGCCTGCATGACAAGTTCATTACATATCAATTTAATTAGCTGATTTACATTTAATTTACATTTCAATTAATGTCTTTAGCAACAAAACGTTGCCTTAATAGGGTAATTGCCTGTTAGGCAATATGTAAAAGAATAAATAGTCACATTCTGAGGAAGAATTCCTATTTTCAATTTTTTATTACCATAAATAACCTAAATAATTATTGCTCTTAAGGGGCCACGTCCCAGTTCCCTTCTGGGCCTAATTATAAAGACTTAGTACCTCATTAAGCAAAATGGTTTCAGAGTCACAGAAAAGCATTACTCTAATCGTGACTCATTAGTTTCAACAAAAGAGGGGAAAACTGCAAAAGTCGGCACATTTCTCCATATTATTCTTGTGGTTCATGAGCAGCAGCACATTTGAGAAGTGGCTGTTACAGCTGTGTAGGCGTTTCTGTCACAAAGCCCTATTTTCAGAGGGCGTTTTTTTGTGTAACTTTGGCCATTAGAAGAGAGTCACGTCTGACTGGAAAAGCTGGCACGTGCACCGCTGCCACGGAGCAAGAAGCTTGAGCAAACTTCTGGTTTTCTGTCCCCTGAGAGCTCATCTTTTCCCCGCGCAGCCACACGCATGGCGGCTTGGTTTCAGGCTGTAACGTCAGATTCACCTTCTTCTACCATGTCAGAAGGGTTGTTTTCATCACCAAAATATATCCTAGTGCACAGAAAACAGACATGTCTTTTAGGACTTGTTTGAATTCAATGATGCTTTACCACAGTGCTCGTTCCTTGTAAGTAGAGAGCAAAAAATTGACTGCAGGCTCGGGTGTGACCAGGCTGCGGCTTTAAGGTTCTTAGTGCCGGATCCAAACCACCGCGGCACTGTGATGTTAAAAGTCTGATCTCACATACGCGCACTCTGCTGGTTTAGATCTATTCAGAAAACCGCGGAAGGTTCGGCACGGTGCTGGCGGGTTTTACGCTACGTTAGGCACCGAGTCTCTGTGCTCGTCTAACATTACACTGGCTCCGGCACCGTCTGTCCTTCAGCAGCCAGTGCAAAGCCGATGCTAAAGCACTGAGCTGGCACAAACTCTGTGTCAGGAGCTCTGCCCGATTTGATGTACACGTCTGCGCTTTGTCTGGATGAAGTTTGTTCTGCTGGCGATCCAGTGGTGCAGAGACCCAGAACTCATGACAGGAACTAAGGCATTGATTGCAGTTGCTTGAAACGATGTCACATAAGGAGTTTAAAAGGGACTGATTAAGATATTGTTTAGCAAATAATGAATTCATATATTCCAGGAATATATAGAGCTTTTAAAAAGAAAGCGTTTAACTAATGCACAAACAACCTTTTCATATAGTGTTAGTTTCCTCATTAACCTTTAATGATGATTCATCTGTAAAGGAAACAGAAGCTCAAACGCCATGCTATTCTTTCTAATGTTGTAGATAAAGCTAAAGCTAGAAGTAGAATTTCTTAATGATAGTATTGTGCAGCCTGTAGGAACACATCATCAGTGGGGGTTTTTTGCCTTTTTTGGTGACTAAGTGTTACCCTCCTCGTTTTACAGGTAGTTAAACTGGCAGCTTAGAAACGTTAAGTGACATTTCGTACCTCAGAGCTGCAAGCAGAACCCCTACCCTCACAGTCCAGCCATCCTGCTCTAACGTCCGCTGAAGTCAGTGGGGATCTTAGTGGATTTTGGAATTGCATCTTCAACTCCAAGGCCTTAAGATAACTCAAGATTGCTGTGCAGACACTGCCCGATGCTATGCCAGGCTACCTGGTGTAACTCGCCCGACTCCAGAGGCCGTTCAGCTGCAGTGTGCCTGGGCAAACCCAACGCCAGCAGCTGGGCAAGTTCTAGTTCCTTAGTGCTTCGTTTTCCTGTAACAGGGTGCTGCACCTGTATACCATTAGGACAGTGAGAAGAGATCAGGTGGGAGTCACTTTCTTCTATTACTAAATGCACCCTTTCACTAGAATAAGGAAAACAGTGCTGTCCGTGGGAGAGGAAGAGAGAGAGAAGCTTCTGCTTCCAAAAAAAATATGTCTTATTACCTTAAGAAGTTAATTGCTTAGGACTCAGATGTATCTCCTGGTATTCTGCATTTTATTTTTGCTCCTACACTTGATGGATCTGGAATTCTCTTCCAAACTGCTAACTCAATTTTTACTTTTTAAAGCTCATTTAAAACCTTTCCTACTTTCCTGTGTCTGTGATTAACATTAATCCACTCTACCCTTTCTTTTCCTCCAGCTTCTTATATTTGCCCTTTGCTGCAGCTTGCAAGAATTCTAATTGGCACCTGCTCTTCTTTTTTGGGTTTCCATTTTTTCTTTTATTCCCGCTCCATTTTCTCTCTGTTGCTATCTGGGCTGCTCTATGCCATCCTGTTATACTTTCTAGCCCAGATCTGCCTAGTGCTGTAAAGGATTTGATGATTTTCTTTAGGAAGGACTCTAATAATAGCCACAATCCTGCCCCTTTACAAATCTTCCTTACAATGATGGGGAAAAAAAAAAAAAAAAAAAAAAAAAGTTCGGCCCCCCAGAGTGAATTCCATTGAAAACCAAAAGTTCTTTTTAAAAAAAAAAAAAAAAAAAAAAATCATATATCTCTCTTCCTGATGGATTGGAAAAATTTTAAAGGAGCAATGTTATAATTTATGGAGAATTTGAGCAGAGATCTCAGAGCTCCCTGCTAGACAGGGTAACTTCAGCCATTATTTAAAGAAAGCATTTCAGTTTTCTACTCTAATACAACAACAAGGTACAATTTTATAACAGGAAAACAAGCCAGCCAGAAAGTCCTTGAGCTTCTCTAGTGACTTCGCTGTTGTCAATCCAATTAACATGGAAGATGCTCAAAGACTGCTACTTTAATGGGCAGAGGGACAAAGCTCCTGACACACTGCAGAGATGCTTTTGACAAACCAGCGACTCCATGCCATCTGAGCTGGATGAGGCTCGCAGCAGCCCGAGCCCAGGACTGTAAGGGGATGTGATGGATTTCGAGCTTTCACTGCCACTTCAGGCAGCCTATGCCAAACCGGAGATTTCTCAGCCCCTACTCAGCTGCTGCCTCAGCCTGGCTGCCCAGAGGTGAGGCTTCTCCCCCTGACGACCGGGGTCTGGCGCTCGCCTCCTGGCCGCGCTCCGGAGCAGCTCAGTTAAGGCAACTCTGACAAGCTCGGAGCCACGTAGTGCCTTTGCCCTCAGGACTTCAGCAGCCAACGCTGCCTGCTGCCCTCCCAGCACCTCCTTCGGCAACGCCAGCTGCCGCAACGCACAAGCTCCCAAGCCGTTGTTCAGAGCCCTGGTCTCTGTTCTCTGCTCAGTAAGCACTATTTACTGTTTACGGTCTTTTAACATGCTTTACAGAATCACAATGTTTACAGACAGAACATACTGTTAGACCATTTGGGTCCTGTACATCACAGCCCACTAAATACTGTTGTCACTTTTCTTTTTCTTTGACTAAAATATGTTTTGTTTTGACAGAGACATTTCTTGAGTCAGCTCCTCATTTTCCTTTCATATTGTCAGAAGACGGAGGATTCACTTTCCCTTCGATAGCTTGTTCCAGTGGTTACTCACTTTCTCTGTTACGACATAATGCCTCATTTCTAATTCAAATTTTTCTATCTTCAGCTTCTTGCAACAGCGTCTCGCTAAGCCTTTCCCAGTTATATTAAAGATCCATTTAGTATCCTGCATTTTTCAACACAAAAGTACGTATCCACTGTAACCAAGCCACAGCTTTTGGCCTTCTGCTCAGGCCACCGTGCTACCGCAGCTGCAGCCAGAGCCATCACAGATAACCTCCCACTAGCAGCGGTTCTTCAATGCAGAACGCAGGCGCCCTTTGCTGCACTCGCAAGCCAGCTGCTCTGGGCTACCGCAGGACCAGAGACGTCGTCTCTGGGATGGCAGAAGAACGGACAAGAATAGTTGGTAATTTCTGCTTCCTCCATGACCATCGTCTCGTGCTGCTTTGCCAACCCAAAAATGTTCTTTTCTTTGCTTTTTAAATACAAAGCTGTACCTACATAAGGAATAAAATGCTCTAATTTATTCTGCAATAGTGTTCATCAAGTGAGAGACACGACTCTGGGATAAGATTAAGAGCTTACATTTTTCATTTGACTTATTTCACATAAAATTTCATAGAGGATAAAACGATGGGAGGCAAAGAAGCAATGATATTTCTGTTTTATCTCTGTCTAAGGACCATAAATCTTTCTGAAGTATCATTAATTATAGCAGCGCCATTCACAACGCTATTGTTAAGGGTCTATCAGCAGTCCCATTATAAACCACTATTTTCAGGGGTTTATAACTTGGTTAGAAGAATTTTGTTTCAGGCAAAAACTTTGCTGGGGCAATGTCTCCATCTAAGACTTTTTTTTTTTTTTTTTTTTAAATGCAAATCACAAAGGAAAGTGTTACCTGTTTTGAACTGAGTAATGGAGCGCCCAGGAACTTTCTAAGGGCACAAAGCTAATGCTGTCTTGGCTGATTGTATCCGTACCATTTGTGAATTCATAAGACGGTATTCATAGAAGTTCTCTCTTAGATGAATTTAGATCATTCCTTTAAAATGCAGGTTTCCAATTACTACAAGTGAATACAAGATCTGGAATATTCCTCTAGTGGCTGTAATCAAATCAGATTTGATTTCTTCTTTAGCTGCACCCAGTCAAGAAAGAATTTAGCAGGCCTGGAAAACACCTTACATGTTAAGAAAACTTCAGTGTGGTTAGGCAGCTTGCCTGGTTTTTGGTGTTGTTGCAGGCATGACATACATCAAGAATCAGTGAAGTTAATGGCCACATCCGGCAAAGCAAGTACTGGCTTAGCAGCGATACAGAGGAGTTGCTTTGTCACGGCTGAGCCATGGTGAAATGTCAGAGAGGCGCTGAGCTTCTCCAGGTGTGTAGTGAAAAATGCTCTTCAGTAGGCACTAGTGAGAGTAGGAGGGCACAGGGAAGAAAGGTCTCTGCTTCTCCTGCACAGCAACATGACCCGGTGGCCTTTTGTCTGTGGCAACTTGTAGGTTCATCGAGGAAGGATGAGAGCTCTTCCCGGTTGTGTCCTTGCACACGAGGGAAGAGCAAGGTGCTCAATAAGATGGGATCGACAAAATCATTGAGGCCTTTTTCTAAAGCAATGGATATTAATGAATGCTGACTTCTGGGCAACTTTTTTTCCTGCTTTAAAGTAGAAAGATTAGATGAAAAAGTATTTTGCAAAGAGCGTGCTGACACCCTCAGGTAATCACCATCTCTATCCTCATCAATAATCTAACACTCTACCTTCCCCGTTACATTACTGACTGCAGTAATGCAATTCACTTCGGGCCCCTTCAGTCCTGTTAGAGTCTCTCACATGACAGAACTCCTCCAGCTCTGCTCTGTGGCATACTGGGATTGTTTAGTCTTAACTTCTGCTGTCTGTCTTCCTCGACTACAATTCTTTCCACAGGAACTGGCTTTTGTGAATTGCACGTTTAACCTGGCAGCGAGTGAGAAGACCAAATAAGTAACGCATTTGGGTATCGTCCTATGGGGCCCCTAAAGCTCTTCGATTCTGCTTCGAACACTGTTGAAAGTATCTTGTGATAATGAGTTCCACTATCTAAAGTACTTTCCTCTATCGGTTTTGATTGTGTTGTCTTTTAATTTCATTGCGTGTGTCCTTTGAAAGGATAAATAGGCATGGGTAAATAGAAGAACCCATTTCTACAGATCATTCAATCCCTTATGTACCTCTTCTGTATTACATCTTATTTTTCTCCTCTCCAAAGTAAAATAGTCTTAATGTTTTGTTTGTTTGCTTTTTCTAATATGGAAATCTTTCCATATCTCATAATTCATGCTGTTATTTGAGCAGATGTCTTCCTGGAATTCTCCACTGTTATTAGTGACAAGACAATCGTACTCAGTGATGATAACTAAATAAAGGGCTCGTTGCGCAGCAAGCGAGAGGTCTCTTCTGGCTGCTCCGTCAACATCAGGGGCTTAAAGAAGTAGGTGGAAAGGACTCGCTGACAATACTCTTGTAAGAACTGCAGTAGGAAGTGGAAAACTGTGGAAAGCTCCTTTATTTCCTTCTTTCTTATTGCCAGAATGACCGTGCAACGCCACTTGGCACCCAGCACAATGCTTCCTAAGTATAAGCAGAAAACCATTCCTGGCTTCTTCGCCAAAAGTGAATCTCAGACAAACTCAGTGATGTTAGACTTGCTCTCTGGTCTCCAGTCTCACCTGATCTAATTCTGTCTAATCCACAGTATTTTTTTGCTTCTGAACTTCAGAATACCCACTGTTAGCAAAGCTGACGCTTCCCCCTTTTCCTATTTTGTAGCAGATTTCAATACATTGACACTCCTGAGGCCTGACCCTCACATGCAGTGTAACAATATGGTATAATTCTTGTGATGGTTATCTTAAACTAGTGCAACCTCACTCTTTTGACAGTTACTCCTGGTTTGCAATGATAGATAAAAGAGTGGAATAGAGTATTTTGATGACACCGGGGCTCTTCCATAGCAGGCATGCCAGACAGGCTGGAGGACAGAAAAAAAATGAAGCTTTTAAATGGAAGAGAGATTACCAAAACCTTAAAATAATGCAGAGCTGTCATCCAGGCTCTTCTATTACATGGAACTAAGTATAAGTAGCATTACAAGAAGATTTACTTTTGTAAAAGCAAAGGAATTCATGCTCTTTCACAGCAGGGAAACTTTATAGCAGGCAAAACCTCAGGTCTATTAAAGTAGCAGGCACTTTCTGTGCTTTTGCTTATCGGTTTTCCTTATTAGGATTTACACTGAAAGTCAGGGTTTCCCCTCATTGTCCTCCAAATCCCTGCATCGTTCCTGCAGTGTGCACGTAAGACTAAATTACATGCTTCTTTATAACAAGCAGGTCCAGATGGATCTCAGAGTGCTGCAGAAAGGGCTGGACAGAAGAACACTGCAGCGGCAGCCTTTCTTTCCAAGGCCCAGCGGGGCAAAGCGGCAGAAACTCTGCAGACCAGAGGGACGAAGAAGCATCTCTGTGCAGAGTGCGTAACCCTCCAGCCTACCCCAGATCTTCCCTGGTTTACCAGGGAAACGCACTGAAATTCATCACCGCCTTATCGCTTCGGAGGAGCTTTCTGTCCTGCCTCATGCTCCTTTTTCAAGGGTTATGAAGTACTTCTGTTCCAGGGCACTGCACATGGATATTAAATTTTCATCGCAAACATGATGCCATTTTTGATTTCAGCATTTATCTATCTTCTGTTCTTATATGGCCACACTTACCATAATATCTGATACTTCACAATCTTTAACACATTATTTATCCCTCTAAAAAGCATATATAGGAAAGGTACCTGAAAATAAGCAATAAGCCATTTTAATACTGTTACCATCTGAGGCGGTGGATCTTTAAGAATTTTCTTCTCATTAATTCTGGAATGCTATTCATAACCTTGAGACTGATAACGCATAGAAATTTTTTTTTTATCCAAGTGTAAACCCCTCCTTAGTATATGTATTGGGGGTCTGCAATTCAAATATATGTCTTTTCCAGGCCCTAAATACAGAATCCTGTCCTTTGCTCAATTACAGCTGTTATAGGAGTCACATTAATGGAAATAAGACCTGTGATTCCAGTCATTTATTTTAAAAGACTGAAACTTATAGAGGGGTTATATATCACTATCCATAGTTGATACCACTTTTGTCTACACTGGCGTATTCTGTTCTTTGTAGTTTTCTTTAAAAAAAATAAGAAAAACCCAAACCACTTGGGGAATGCTGATTCTTTCCAGATCACTTAGCGCCAGCTGTCTAGATCA
This sequence comes from Podiceps cristatus, assembly GCA_000699545.1. Classification (NCBI taxonomy): domain Eukaryota; kingdom Metazoa; phylum Chordata; class Aves; order Podicipediformes; family Podicipedidae; genus Podiceps; species Podiceps cristatus. Next base: position 26,896 of record KL258294.1, read on the forward strand.
CTTTGCACAATTTTTCTTTGGAATTGTAAAATCAAAATAAGGCATGCCATGGGACGCATTTGAGACACTACTCTCAGAGACAATTAAAACTGTCCACCCACAGAGGACAGAAAACAGGATCTTCATAGAGTCAAAGGCGCCCAGATGCCTAAAACAGGATGTAGGTGGAATAAAAGTATGCACGGAAAGAAAAGGGGGGG
>JMFS01015433.1:0-13005 GCA_000699545.1 Podiceps cristatus
AATTATTAATTTATTATTTCATTTAATTAAATAAGGGTTTTTTCTCCCTTTTCCCGCAACCACACAGAGGTTCTTTGTAAATGACTACTTGTGATCCCCAGTCTCCTGTCACAATAGCTTTTCCCACATAGCTTTGCTAAAAATATAAAAGTGACATACGGTAATTAAAAAAGGAAAAAATCCAGAAGGAGAAAATGCCAATGTTTTTCCTTAAAATAAACTCAAAATTCAAAACCAGTGAGGAAAAACTATTCACAAAATCCCAGCCTGCAAAGAGAACATAAATAAAAGCTCTTCAAAGCTTTGTTCATTTCCACTAGCACCAGCAAAAATGACTGCTTGGAATGCCAGGCATCGGAGAGAAAAGATGTTAATGCTATTTATAGCTCAGGGATGGCTCCCATTACCACTGTACCTGAGAAGCTCACAATCCTTAACGTATTCCTGCTCACAGCAACTTTCTCAAGCAGAGGACATACTTCCTAGGGCTGTGCTGGAGGCACTGGGGTTGGCTTTGGGAAAATGGACTGTTACGTTTGCAGCCTGTTCCCCAACCGCCTACTACAAGCCGCCTGCAGCAGGCACAGCCCCCAGCAAGGCTGCACCCCCGCTACCTGTGCTTGACTCGCCCTCCTGGGAGCCTGGGGGCTGCTGCTTTGCCGGAGGCTCTTCCTCCCCCCATCACCCTCCTGGCTTTGGGATCCATCTACACTCCACACCAAGCCCCAGCAGGAAACAGCATCAGAAAAACAACAGCGTAAAACCTGACAAGACAAAGGTGAAAAAACCCTCCAAAGATTGCCTGGCACATAGCAACCCTTGCCCCTGCCCTGCCTGCCCAACCACAAGACTCAGGTGGCATCACAGTGGTTTCTGCAGAGCTCCCCGCAGCCAGCGCAGCAGGGACGGCTCAGGAGGCTCCTTCCCGCAGGCCGGCAAAAGGCAGGACTAGCTCCCCCAGCACCCCAGGACTTTCACTCTGTGTTACTTGGTACCCAAATACCAGGGAGGAGCAAGGCGAAAACCACCCCTGGTTTTATTTCTTCAAAATCAAGATAAGAAATTAGGAGCAAATATTTGTCAGACACGTAAAAGTCAAAAGTTTGCAAGAAAAAGCAAACCTCCGGTTTTGGTCTTAGTATCTCCTCTTAGCTGTTCTCACACACCTCATCAGTGGTCAGTTCCTTTGATACAAAGTATCACCCTACTTAAAAGATACCTTAGTTAATAAAACAAAAACCTCAAATAATGATTTTAAAGTTAGCCTTTTTAAAAAATCTTAAAAAAAAATCCTGCTCTGCCCCAACAAAGCTGAGAATGTCCCTTGAAAGCTCTGCAATTTGCCTGAAATCAACTTAAATGCCAAAGCAGATCTTCCACCACAGAGTTTTGAAGTCTTTTTGCTCTTGATTCCACTGCAGAGTTTGTACAGCTTTGTCAGCCTTAGAAAAAGGTGCCTTTCTCATATGTACCCTTTCAAGCAAGGCAAGGCAAAGCGAGCACTTCACTGCTCACGTTAAAAGTGCAGGGAGAGACAGGCAGCTCAAAGATACCTCTGCCAAACGACTGAGGAATATCAAAACCCCTTTACTTGTGCCTTCAAATATTCTGAAATCTTACAAGCTTGACAGCATTGTCAATTTTGTATTGACAGCAGCAGTCAGAGAAAAATCATTTGAGGAGTAAATCAAGGAGAAGAAAAAAAACCCCTTTAATCCACAGTCACACAAATCCATACTGCCTGCAGAAGGGCAAGTGCTTTGGAGCCCTTTTTAATAGCAATATATTAACATCCCTGTTTGTCTTTCCTGAAGCTTGCAAGGCATTTTCCCCCGTATCAGAGAATGTGGTCTCTTCAACATCGTATGTGTCAGAACTGCCCATAACTTACACCTATCGCCAGCCTGTGACACCGAAGAAATCTTGATGCAGCGTGGGCTGTGACAGCACTCACTGGTCTGTTACCAGTACCAAGGTCACTTTGTTTTTCTTGCTCTGGCTGGCACTTCTCCGCCCTCGGGGCACGGGCTGCCCAGGGCAGCTTTCTGCCCCAGCTCCTCGCAAGCCACAGCCTCTCTGCTCCATTACTGGCCTTATATCAGATTTAGAGGGAAGTTTCTGCTGCTAGAAGCCGTTAGCTGCATGGTGCTTGTGTGCTCTCCCGATGACAGCATACAGCGCAGTTATGGCTGCTGGCAGCAGGACTTAAAACTACAGCTATTTTAATTCAGGGAGAAGCATGAGTGTAGTGGAGATGTGTCAAGAAAAGCAGTCGTTTGGGAGGGAGGGTTAATTCCTAGCAGTGATACCCTGGACAGGAGTGCCCCAGAAGGGAATTAAAGGTGAAAGCATCTCCCTAGGTTTGACAGATACCCACAGCCGAGTCAGAAATTATGGCAGGAGCCTGTGGAGGGCAGCGCTGTCTTGCTGGGGATGGTGCATTGACTAGCTCAGACATGCCTGCTGCTAAGGTAATACTTCTTTTTTTATCTCCTTTGAATCTGAAAGCTGCAGATGTAAAAGCTGTCGTCCTGCACAGCCACAGCCTGTCATTGCAAGCAGGATGCCCTGTTTTTCCACCCTCCACCCCCCCATTCTCCAAGCATCCTTTCCTGCAACATCAGCCCTGTGTGCGCACAGGTGCCTCTTCCTCAGCTGCGTGGCTCTTAAATGGGAGGGCTGGAGGAGGTGGGATGGGGCTGGGGACCCGGAGGCAGCACAGAGGTTGTCCCCCCTTGGAAAGATACAGTCCCGGGAAAATACGTGTGGGTCAGTTACATTGCAAAGGAAAGGCAAGGCTCTCCAGGAGCACTTCCATGAGCTAGTGATAACAACCTCTAAGGGGTGAAGCTCCCCTCGTAGCCCTGCCAGAGGGATTCAGGTTCATAAGCTCAGCCCAGCAAGCTCTGCCCCTCCTCAGGGCTTGCCTGCCAGGCTGTCCAGGACAGTGGCGGCTGTGTGACCTGGGATGGGGCTGCTGGAAGGAGCTGTGCGGTGGGAGGCCTCGCTGGGGCTCCTCGCCTCACTTGGGAGCCCATCTGATCTGAGGCACTCGGGCTTCACCTCTGCCCGTGCCTGGCCAGGCACCCCTTGACTTCCCGCTTCACCTGGGACCTGCCTCGCCACCATGGGCTCTCCTGGCTCTCCAAACCTCTGGCTGAGGCTGGTTACCCTCACCTGCCTTGCCCTCTGACTGCTCCCACTCCTGAAGCAGCCGTGGGTGTCCCTGCCATCCCCAGCTGCACACAGCCCCCCTGGGGTTGGTACCCCAGGGTTACCAGGGGTTGGTAGGGGTTGGTACCTTCCAGCTCAGTTCGGAGGAATCAGAGGGCCCCATCATAAATGCACCAGGCCAGACGTGAACAGAGGCGTCGGGGGGAGACTGAGTGGTGAAGAGGTGTGAAGATTCAGATTTTCTCCCACCCAGTAAAACACGGCTGCCGGTGTAGGGCGAGGGGCATCTGTGAGCTGAGCTGAGCTGCGGGGGGAGCCGTGGAAGAGGCTTGCAGGGCTGCTCCTGCTCCTTCCCGACGCTGTCGTTAAAGAGAGGCTGTGTTTTCCAGAGCTCTCGATCTGGCATCTTTCCCAGTAGTAAATTCTCTTTAAAAACGAACCAAACAGAGCTTTAATTGTACATTCTGCTTTTCTCTTCACTCTGGAATAATGGAAATGGCATTAATACAGTGCTGTATTGAACATGTACCCACACTGAGGCTGAGGGACTGATTCTGCTTTCCATTATTCGGGGGCACAGCCTCTGGTGAGGCAGATCAGGGTTTAAACAGTGAGCAGGAGCAATGAACTTCTACTGTTCCCTGCTGTTTGAGTGTGGGCAAAATAAAAGGCCATAATATATGATGCAGTCAGCCAAGAAAGCAATATTGCTCTGCCATGTGCACGGTCTACACCGAGACGAGTCCAGGATCTCATTTCTAAATTCCCATAGGTGCCTCATTTAAACCATCAGCCATAACCTGCTTCTCATTTTCAGTACCACTTGGTATTAGAGCTGCAGTGAACTGCTGGTGAGAGATTCTAATTCCTGCAAACAAGCCCCTGTAGGCTTGCAAGGAAAACAGAGTGTTCCCCTCTCAGTTGCCTGCTAAGTTCCCATCTGGCTGTTTTAACTTTGCTATTGCTTTTAAATGTGCCTGTTTTTGCACACGAGGCTTTCAGCTTTACCTCAAGAGACTCCTGGGTTCTCTTAGCGTCAGATTTGGACCAAAATGTAGAGACACAGATTGGGTCGTCTTAACAAAAAGGAAGATCAGATTTCACATTAGAGTATCTGAAAGATTAATTCCACTTCACAATCATTTCCCTGTGAATCACACTTCTTTCCATCTGGATTTTTCCATCAGGAGGACAAAGAGCCGTAGTGTTAAGCACTACCTGAGAGAAAAGAGCAGGGAGTGTAAAAGATTAGTGCAGAGATGCTTGCTGAGAGAAAAAAGAAGAAAAAAAAGAGTAGACAGCAATTTCAAATGCATCGAGAGGCTTCTTCCACCCCACCCACCCCCCTGTGAATTATCTTCTGATCTCATGCTTTGGTATTTTGAACCATTTAGTTTGTCAGGTTTTGATTCAGGGAATTTAGGATATTTGGCCGCAGGAGCTTTCTGTATCATGTTATTGTTATCTGGTGTTTGTGTTATTGTAGTAACCACAGGTCCAGCCAAAATCAGTGCCCTGCTGTGCCCGAGGCTGTCAATAATCTCGTGTAAGACCTCGTTACTGAAAGACACCCATCCCCATCTGGGACCATCATAACCACAAGCAGAGCTGTGCCAGCTAGGAAGGTGCTAGTGAGAGGGATGGAGGAAAGATGACTTGGGGCCCGACCAATGCCCTGCCACAGACTCCTTTTGGGACTTCAGACAGTCATTTAAGCTCTACAGCTCAGTTCGGTCTTGAGGAGATGAGGTAACACCCATGGCAGAAGGGCAAGAGGCTTTCCCCTTGTTACAGAAGTGAAAATTAGGACTATGCAAATAAGTGGCTGCTCAGTTAGTTTGTGTTCATTTTTAGTTAAACAAAACAAGTTTTTCGCAAACAGGAACAAGCCACTCCATATTGTTTTAATATTGTAAAAGATTTTATGCAATGCTAAAGTAAAATTCCAAAACAAAAGCAACTTTGAATAGAAAAATGGAAATGGTAATTTTTTTGGAAATAACAAAATGAACTATTTCAAACCTACAACATTGGAGAGTTTGCCTTTTTTTCAGAACTTTGCTGAGTTTTCTTTCACTGGAATCTGCAAATGCAACACAAATCTGTTAACTGCTTTAGCCAATTCAGGTTGGTGGGGTCATGTGGTTTTTTTTCTTTACTTTGTCAGAAAATTCTTCAGTAGAAAATGGCAATTGTTTCCAGTGTAAATGAAGAAGGAGGGGGAAAAAAAAAAAAAAAAAAAAAGAAGCCTTGCAGACTGTAGTACTCAAGTGTCCAGGTAACACAAGGGAGGTACAAAGCTCAACTTTTTGAGCTATCAGGGAGATTTTTGAGCTATCAGCTGTTTGAGTGTCAGGGAGAGACAAAGCTCAACCTTGTTGCAGATGAGGCATGACCAAGTCCCTCGGGAGCTGGACCCAGCTGGACGCATGCAGTGTGTGGGGCCACCCACCGCCCTCCCTGGATGCTCCCTGCAGCTCGGTGAGGCCATCCCCGCAGCCTCCAGGCTGGCTCCCCTGCCCACCAGGCAGGTCCCAACCTCCGTGACACCTGGAGGGGTGACTCAGGCTCTGCCATGCAGATGTGGAGCCCAGAAGGCCCCATCCGTTTGGGGTGCACCCCAGTGCTCTGAGTGTTTGGGAACTGATGCATCATGACAAAACAGTTTTAAAGCGCGTGCTACCTGTATTGTCCTGGGGAAGCAAGGAGATTAATACATCTGGACAGTCCTTAAAATGTCTATCCCATCTCTAATGTCTCCTATAGGTAGAAAGGTTTTGGGGTTTTGTTGCTGGTTTTGTTTTTAACGGAGAGAGAGAGCACGCTAGAAAGAATCTAATGAGGACATCTTTAGGTACTCCTAGGCTAGTTTAAAAGAAAAGTAATCCTACCCAACTTGCATGGTCTAGATCTCTGCAGAAAATGTTAGTGACCTTGCAAGACAGAACATTTTTTTTCCCAATTACGGGGGCTCCTGCCCTCCTGCAGTCACTGGCTGTTTCCAACTAGAGCAGCTTCTGGGAGCCACCCAGAGGGAGAAGCATAGAGAAATGTAATCAGCGGCAGTACTTCTGCTAGCTTTGCAGTATCTTAAAGTAGAAGGGGTAGGGGGGAACTCTCAGTAAAGTCCCTGGCCTTCAATTAAAAAATTCATATTACTTTCCTCATCAGTCCAATCATCTGGTATAGACATTTCCAAGCTTACCCCGAAGGCCCTGCAGGGCAATTAGTTTCAAGGCCAGCACAGTGCAGGACGAGGCGGCGTGCTTGGGAGGAGCTGTGCTTCATGTTGACACGAGGGGCTCAATTCTCTGGCATCAGTCATGTGAAGCAAACGATTCCAACGCATTTTTGGGGAAGAGGATTGCTGTATGAAAGGGAGCTCTGTTGCAAAGCACCTCCCTGGCTGCAAAGGCTGGAGTCACCCGCTAAGTTTCACTGGCACCAAACCGACTCAGTTCTTGGAGAACCTCCTCAAAATCAGGTCTTGAATGAGAGGCCTCACAATGCAATTCTCTCTGCTAGTCACCTCTATTACTGTAACTAGCTGACAGGCTACAACAGAAGTTTAAAGCAGTGGGGGCTAGAAGAAACAAAAGTTTAGTATCCATCTGCTTACCTCCACAACTTCAGCTTTTAAACATCTGCAGCAACAGAGAGTCAGCCACAGTCCTTGAAAATGAGCCTGTGGTCTTATGAATCTCTTGATGTAGAACCTGTATTATCTTTTTCTTGATTTCCTTTTACTGCTTCAGCTTAACGTTCTGTGTCGGTGAAAGTACAAACAGGTCATCATGACGATGCTGGCAGTGGCTCTTGAGCACAGTGCATGACTTTCGCAAGGCAGTAAAACTCGTAGGGCAAGGCACAATATCTTTTTCCGTGCTATTCTTCATGCTAATCTGTACTGAGACTGCACAACATTTTACCAATGCTCTTTACCAAAGCTCTTGGTGTTACATTATCTGCCCTGAAAAATTCGTAAGCTTTTATCCCTATATTCCTCTCTACTTCCCAGCAGTTCTTTTCCTTCATCATTAAAAGTAAAACCAGTCAGCTTTTTCTCCATCTCACCCATCATTTTTATTATGCTTTTCATATTTTGCTTATTAAGTAGTTACCCTAGGGAGACTTCCTTTTTACTGGAACACACAAAAAGCTATAACTGCTCTTAACGTTTGGGGGGGAGGAAGGAGAAGGGGGCAGGGGAAGCAAGTTTAGGCTGAGGTCACAGAAATATATGTGGTGTGTTCAATAATATGCTTTGTATCATCTCTACTTATTTTTCCATAAGCAACAAGATATTCTCCCTTGCTTTCTGCTTATGCCCCAAATCAGCCTACGCTGTTAAAAATAACGTACCTGGATGTTTGGACAAAGTTGTTGTTGTTGCTTTAGCAGCAACATCCATCTGGCTGCTGCTGCTGTAGGGCAGGGGACAGTCTAGATGACTTCCAAAGGTCTCATTTGCACTTGTTTTCTACAATTGCTGAGGAAATAAACCCAAGTTCTAGACTTAGGCATTCAGGCATTAGAGTGAAAGCTGACGCCACATCAGAATAAACACCAGCCACGCCACTTTGGGAAGAGTTCTAGTGTGGCTCCCACGTTGATCATGGCTTTAATACCAACAAGCAAACAAAGCCCATCAACGTTCTCTGGGGGTGAGAAAAGCAATTCAGGATAATGAGATCCTGGCAGGAAAAATGCTCCTGAAGCCTCAGAGAAGAAACTGCTTGGATATCTTTGAACTCTTGCTCTTGCCTGAGCTCTGCTTCAGGCTGGACCAGCTGGCCTGATCTTCCTGGGTCTAAACTGGCAAACGGCATTGCAAAAGGGATGTGCGTATTCCACTGCGTGATCTGTGAGGGAGCAACACAGTCCTAGATGGGATTCTCAACAGGACAACAAAGCCAGAACTTTCAGCTCTATAATTTCCCAAAATTCAGACGCTCTTTTTTCTCACATTTCAGGTAAGTACCCTAGTCCTCAGACGAGAGAAATAGCCTCTCTCTAGAGGCAAATAGCTATCACGTTATTTATACAAAGTGGAACAGCTCCCAGAGGACAGGCTGAGACAGACAGACGCAAGTATACCGGTATAGCTGAGTGTTCAGGGGTATTCACTTGAGAGAGAGAAAAAACTGGTTCAAATTCTCTCCATTTCTATTTATATACATATAGAGATATGTATATATACACATGAAAATCTGTTCATATGTATACATGTACGTATGCAGGTGTTGAGCATACATCCCTATAAATGAAAGAAAATTGCATGCACATCCATTTTATAGATGCATACACATACACCATATGAATATATGTCTTATGTACACATCCTAAGATTTCCACCTTGGCCCTAGAAGCTTTGTAACTATAAGTCAGTCCAGTGATTCATTCTTTCAAAAACTTCCAGTTTTAACTAGCCAGAATCAAGCACGCACAAACACTTTGGTAACTCTCCAACATAAAGCAGCAGAGCTTTCCTGTTTACACCCATCAGCGCTATAGTGACAGGAACAGTACCTGCGCCTACGAGCTTCAGCCAGTGCTGCATTCAGGTGGCACAGGATGTTCTTTTCCAACAGCATTACTTGAGAAGAAATTAAATCACATCATCTTATGCTGCTGCTTTCTCAGGGGATGAATTACATGCCTGTGGAGTCCTACCACAGAGTCAGTCCTGCTCTCTGGATGCTTTTAGCAACACCTGCAGGCCCTGCTGCACACACCAGTTATAATAATGTAATGCTATTTGGAGGGTAATGAACAGGACTACTTTCTAGGGAATATTATTTCTGTATGAAAATGTCTTCTTTATTCATTTCAGAAAAGCTGTCTCTGATACAGCCTGAGTGCATGCAAGAGAGAAGCAAGATGCCTCACACCAGAGACTCCTTTTCTAGCAGTGCAGGGAGCCAAGCTTCCTGTGAAACACCAGCGCTGTCAGACCTCCAGCGGCTCTTTTGGTTCAGAGGAGGGTCTGATAATCACGTGGACCAAGTCTGGCCAAATATTTACCTGGGAGATGCGTAAGAACATATGGTCCTATTATTAAGCTGTTATCAGTCCCTGGGAGGAGGAGGAAGGGGTGTGGTGCCCCGGGGAGCAGCTTTTGGGTCTGCAGGAATACTTTTGTGATACAGGCTTCCAAAACTGATAACATAAGGTGTTTGGATGGCAGGAAAAACATGACAGACAAGAGGGCGAGTTACTCATACTGTGGCTGAGTTGGGTTTTCTATATTCTGTGAACCACAGTGGATTTTGGCAGGATAAAAATTATTTGTATTCTAGACAAAAGTCCTTAAAGAACCCATCCCAAATTGGTGTCAACTCTGAATTGTATTATCTGCCCTGGAAATTGTGCTCTAAGGCAGCAGACAAGATCACTGTAGCCCTCACACTCAAAGAGTCATAGAATCATAGAATGGTTTGGGTTGGAAAGGACCATGAGGGTCATCATGTCCAACCCCCCTGCAGTAGCAGGGGCACCTTCAGCTAGATCAGGTTGCTCAGAGCCCCATCCAACCTGACCTTGAATGTTTCCAGGGATGGGGCTTCTACCACCTCTCTGGGCAACCTGTGCCAGTGCCTCACCACCCTCAGCGTAAAAAATCTTTTCCTAATATCTAGCCTGGATTTCTCCTCCTTTAGTTTACCACCATTACCCCTTGTCTTATTGCTACAGGTCCTGCTAAAAAGTTTTTCCCTGTCTTTCTTTAAGTCCCCTTTAGGTATTGAAAGGCCACGATAAGGTCTCCTTGGAGTCTTCTCTTCTCCAGGCTGTACTCTCTCAGCCTCTCTTCACAGGGGAGCTGTGCCAGGCCTTTGATTATTCTTGTAGCCTCCTCTGGACCCGCTCCAACAGCTCCATGTCCTTCCTGTGCTGAGGGCTCCAGAGCTGGATGCAGTATTCTAGGTGGGGTCTCACCAGAGAGAGATGGAAGAGGACCCAAAGGAACTATACAATAGAGATCTTGCCAGTCCAAATCCAAACTTTCCTTCAAAGATGGTAAAATTGAAAATATAAACCAGAAATCTTCATGCAAATACCTTATACTTGTGACCACTTCTATTTAGTGCCATATCCTCTAGTCGGATTACTGCAGATTACATAGATCATCAGATGGGCAGAACAGCAGGTCATTTTTCCCAACTCCTCCTCCTCCTCCCCATGAATACATCACTTCAGAATCACAGTTTTGTGGAATAACTTCAGTCCCAGTTCCAGTCCCAGAGCCTGGCTGGTGACCATGATGCAGCCGCTCCATGTCCAAACCAGGAATGAGGTGCTGCTGCATCTGTGTGGGTTCTTGCCCTTGTGATCCATGTGCATTATGGATGAGAGATTAGCTCTAGAACTCAATAAACACTATTTAAAGGAAAATCTTGACCACTTTATACAGTATGCCATGTTCCCAGGGATGAACTTCTGTGAGGCATTTGCTTGACTAACCGTACCCCACAGGCAAGTCTGTGCTTTTGCTGCTCTCCACAACACCATATCACATTTTTCATGCGTAAAGCACTATGGGATTCTTGAAATTTGCTCCTCTGTAAGCAAGCTGCAGTTCCCATGTCCTTCCCTAGCGGGAGCAGGCACTAACTTTAAACCATGCTATTTTAGCAGAACGTTAGGAGTGTTGCCAATGAACCCTTCATGTCTTTCAACAGGTGGGCTGCTAGGAGCAAAACTACTCTTCAAAGCCTCAACATTACTCATATCCTTAATGCAGCAGATGGGCCATATAGCATCAACACAGGAGCCAAATATTACAAAGATCTGCAAATAGAGTACTACGGAGTAGAAGCATTTGATGATCCTTCCTTCGATTTAAGTATCTTCTTCTACGATGCTGCCAATTTCATAGGCAAAGCTTTAAACACTTCAGGAGGTAAGAGGGAGGCAAAGAGAAGCTTTGGGAGGAAGCTTCAACACGAGCCAAATGGCTTCTCCTTGCAGTGACAGGCATCCAGCAAAGCTCAGATTCAGCATACGGTTTGAGATGGCACACGCAGAACTGCCGCGCGGAGGGTGGGAGAAGGGCGCCTATGCCATGCGCTGCAAGGAAGGTGGCCGTGGCCAGGACCCCGGGAGCTGGGGAGGGCTGGCCACCCCAAGCCCAGCATACTGGGAGGAAGGGCCAACTCTAGGAGCAGAGCGAGAGGGAAGGGCAGAGGTGACGGCACCGTGGGTGCTCCCCCACAGGCCCACCCATCCTGCAGGAACCGGCAGGACCCACGTGCCTCCGCGCACCTGTCACGGGCTGCAGCCCAGCGATCCTGCCCCGGGTTCCTCAGCCCTGTGCCGGCTCCTGATGCACTCAGCTGGGAGCAGTGGCACTTTAGCACTGGCTTAAACGCTTCACATGCTTAAGTGCTTCACAGAATTGGAGCTTTATTCAGACTGTCTATTAAGCGAGAGAAGCAGCAGAAGTTAATGAACTAAGTCAAAAACTACGAGCCTGACTCACAGCCTGCTGAATTTTTGTCAGCAGAGTTTGGATTATGGCCTAGTTATCATAATTTCCATTTGTTCCAGAGTTTGCTCTGACTCTGACTGGCTGTGAGATCTGCTGCTTTCACTGGAATGCTTTATTAAATCCCCAGTTATAGCTCACACTGGGCTGCTGAGATACAGTAAATTATGAGTCCATTTTTACAGGCAGACTGTCCTACAGAGTTTATGGGACTTGTCAGTGATCACACTCAGGGCTGGGCCAAAATTTTATGCCAAACAGTTCTTTTTCCCCACAGAAAACTATATTAACAAGTTTAGTCACAGAAAGCTTCCCCTTCCACAGAAAACATCAACTATTTTAATCTGAGGCCTAAATTAGATGCATGAGGTCAGTATGAAACACCACCTTGCCTGAGATGTTATAGCAGGATCTTAAGTTAACTGTCCATGAAAACACGGGTATCTGCTAATTGTCACTGCTGTTTCTCCAAGTTGTTTATAGTAGTTTTTGTCCTCTCTGGGTCTCTCTTGCTTTAGAAATGCTAAAGCCCACTCACCCTGCTGTGCCTCTTCTTTTGCAGGCAAGGTGTTCGTTCATTGTGCCATGGGGGTAAGCCGCTCTGCCTCCTTAGTGCTTGCCTTTTTAATGATCCATGAAAACATGACGCTGGTGGATGCTCTGAAAACAGTGAGTGCTCACAGAGACATCTGTCCAAATTCAGGGTTCCTCAGCCAGCTCCGGGACTTGGACATCAAATTAAATGAAGAGAGGAAGGGAAACAGAGAATCAGATGCTAAAGAAGTGTAAGAGAGTACTGTTGAGAAAGAGCAAAACATTATTTGAGTTTCCTGTACCTTTTTTAAATGAATTGCATTTGTAAACTAAGGATGCAAGTTTATAATACACCAGAACAGGTGTTATTACTAGAAATGGATTTTACTTGATATTTCCACTTTGCAAAGCCCTCCTAGATTACACTTACAATTGGTTGTGTACTATATCCTTCAGTCTCCACCTTAAAACATTGCTCTCTGCTGGTTGGAAAAAAAAAAAAAGAAAAAAAAAAAAAAAGATATCAGGTTCCACTTCAGAAATAGCTGTGTTTCAGCAACTAGTGAAGCTCATATCACTTTATGAAGTGTTAGGCTATTTGAGGTGAAAGATGCCATATTATTTATGCTACAATAATGCTTAGAAGTTTTCTTATGAATCAGCCCCCCACCCCTTTGTTCCCTGCATCTAAAATGGTTTGTATTTTGAGACTTGAGTCTGGCACTGATTAGTTTTTGTTTTAACAATTGGTAGAGCCCCTGAGTTGGGGGTAAGAGGCTGTTTAAAGGCAGAGCAGCTGGGAAACAACACAA